>JAVJIF010004339.1:185000-324956 GCA_038442645.1 Agave tequilana
TTTATTTTCTTCTTCTCTCAACTATATTTTATAGACTCATATAAAGATAAGGGCCTGGTATTCATGTCTCTAGTTTTATCATGAATCTCATCTGAAAAGGCCAATGCTGGACTTCTTCTTGTATGGTCCCCCATTTTAGCATGGCCAAGGCTTGCCACCTCACTGGAATGAGATGCAATCTTCTTTCTTTTTTCTTTTTTTTTCCTTCCTCTTGTTTATTTATAACTTGAAAGGAGTGGCAAGTTGGGCAGGTTCATAGGCTCCTCTCATCAGTCAACTGGAGAATCATGTTTATCTAATTATGATGAGAGAGACCCTCATTATCCATAATAAACTAAGAAATTATTGAATTGTTGCATCTTTTTCTATCAAGAATTGAAACTCCACATCAAGTCCCTCCCAAAAAAAAAAGAAAAAAATTCCAAAGCTGGGGACCAACACCTACTCTGACCACAACTCCCATTGTTCATTATTCAATTTCCCAACCACCAAAACATGGTTGAGTTCTTGAATCCTTGCAGTTGAACATGGTTGAGTTCAAATTTTTCTTAGCGAGAAAGTTGGCGGGATTAATGTCGGGCTCACAGTTAAGGTTTGGGGTTGGCTCCTTCTCGCAAAGGACCGTGATGGTTCTTCGCGTGGTGGGCCATCCAACACAGCTAATGGATAGCACGGAGTGGGAGAGAGAAAAGAAAACACGTTTTGTGGTGAGGCTCACAAAACGCGTTTTTGTTTTATTTTCCCTCTTTTTCTTGCTCCGGACCATCCATCAGTTGTGATGCACGCCTGTAAATACACCTAGAAGAGGGAGGGAGGGGGGTGAATAGGTGTACGACTAATCTAATGACAAATAATGCTAATTAAAAATAAATGCAACACACTTAGTGTAACCAAAGAGTGTAGCTGAATTCCCGGTGAAGGGCTCTGGAGTCTGGACCATCTCCTCTAAATTCCTCTAAATAATAGTTGAGGTGTTATGTAAAGCTCTCTTGGTTCAACACAAGTGAGGCACACACAAACAATACCAAGCATATAAATATGATATGAACAATATGAAATAATGCAAGGCACAATATAAGAAAGAGAGTTAGAGATAGTTGATCAAACGCAAATACCGAGATATGTTTCGAGGTTCGAGCACCCAGCTTTACGTCTCCACCTTCACACAGAAGGATTTCCACTAAATCGTCCACACAGGACTTCCCACACAGGGAACCTCCACTGAGGATTTAGGCAAATACACTTAGTAGTACACAACTCCTCTCTCCAATAAATACAACCTCTACATAAGAGGCAAGACACTAAGTCACACAACAATCAACCTCTCAATAGAGGGATATGCACAAAGCCAACACAATCACCTCTCACTAGAGGGACAAGGCTCAAAGCCAAACACCAACCTCAATCACCTCTACACTTAGAGGGATACCAACATAACCTCCACAATCACCTCTACACAAGAGGGATACCAACAAATATAAGGAAGGTTACAACACTTGGTGGTCTCGACAAATCACAAACCAAATCTTTCTCACAAAACAAGATCCTAATAGATAGGATAGATAGATAGCTCAAGTGTGAGAATTTAAAGAGTTTGGAAATCAAAATCACAAAGAAAAACTCTTGGGAAAACTTCTAGATGGCTATAGAAATGAAGAACAAAAACCAGTTCCCAAAGACTCTATTTTTCTTTGAATTTTTCAACCCTTTAAAAACAAATAAAGATCAAATCTTTTGGCATAAAAACTCTTTTAAAACTTGCTGAAAGATAGAAAATTTTACTCTTGAAATTCTTATAAAAAAATAGCTCAAAGAAGTGGGTATTTATAACCCAAAAACAAATCTGCCCGTTGGCAGCAGGAAAGGGCAGTTTTGCCCTTTCGGTCGATTGCCCGGTCGACTGGCGTAACGGTTATTTTTATGACCATTGTGCCTCCGGTCGACCGCCAGGTCGACCGGGAGTGGATACAGAGAGCAGCAACTCTCTGCTGGTCGACCGCCCGGTCGACCGGCTCACCAGCCCAAGCTGTCATGCACATCTATGCACGTCGGTCGACCGTACCAGTCGACCGACTTCTGCAGTGGTCGACCGTCCGATCGACCGGCAGAAGGTCAGGTCCAGCTTATATAGGGATTAAAAACTTGTCTTTTTGCCTTCTAAAAAATACTATAAAATACACATAAATTCCACAAAAATAAGTTCTTATAAGATCTTTGAAATACAAATATGTGTGACTAAAATTCAACACATATCATAAACAATTTGAACCATTTTTGTGATCTTAAAATTTTGCTTTAAACCAAAATCCGTATTTTCCAAAACTTGAAAATTTTGAAATGGAAAACTGATTTTTCCAAAACATATGTAAATACAAAAAAATGATATTGAAACTACTTTGAAGCATATTGTTTATGGATAGAATCCAATATACATGAAAGTTATTATATCTATGTTTTTGACATGAAATCCAATATCGGTTAAACCAAAAACCAATAAACTGAAAACTTGTGTGTGTTTGTGAACTTGAGCATATCAACACTATCTAATCTTTACAATGATCTAAACATAATCTTAATCTAAACAAACTGAGGTCTTCTTGTAGAACTCCTTCTTCAAGTCGACTCGATCCAAACACGATCCAACGAGCTAGACTCCAACCGAGTGCTAGATGCGATCCTGACGCGCGAGCTCTTAAATCATCATGTGTAAGCTCCAAAACTCCTTTGTTGATGCTAAACACCTACTAATATCTTGATCAAATATCTGAAACTAAATATTACAAGATTATTAGTAAATTATAACTACATGAGTTAATTATCATCAAAACTAGAGTGAAGGGCTTCTGGGCCAACAATCTCCCTCTTTTCGATGATGACAAAACTCACAAAGTTATATATGCATGGATTAAAGTTAAGCTTCATAGAAGCTCCCCCTTAACTCATGCATAACAATAAACATAAAGATATGCAATGAATGCTCATAAACCAAACAACACATATATGCATATGTTCTGATTCCAATGGAAAAAAGAATGGAGATGCATATATAAAGTCTCAAAATTATTTTCTCTCCTATTTTGTCAATTCATATATAAAGCAAGGAGATAAAATAACCATGCATAGAAACGCATATAAAACAAGGAATATCTCTCCCTCTTTGGAAACATGCTTAAAACAAGGAATATCTCTCCCTCTTTGAAAACATGCTTAAACATGCATATAAACTCCAATATAAAACAAGGAATATCTCTCCCTCTTTGGAAACATGCTTAAAAAAAGGAATATCTCTCTCTCTCTCTGGAAACATGCTTAAACATGCATATAAACTTCAAAATATCTTAAACATGCATATAAACTCCAAATATCTCTCCCTTTTTTTGTCAATTCATCAACAAAGGGGTATAAATAAAAACTCAAAACAAACAATAAGGGGCATAAATGATACTACTCCCCTTTTTTGTCAAACCAAACAATAAAGTTATATATGCTATATACATTCATGAAGAGGAGAGACGTAAAGTTAACTCCCCCTGCATACATGCATTTATATGAAAAGAGATGACTAAACCCTAACCACATAAAGCATAATATATAATGTATAAAAGGAGATGTGAAGCTCCTACTACATACGTGTATTACATAAAGAAGAGCGGTCAAACTCCTCAATATGAGATACACTCAACACGAATCTATATATAGAGAAGATGTTAAGCTTCCCTTACATATAAGCAATAAAGATCAAAATATTTTGAAACCACTTTTATGATATCAATCGAAGATAAACAAAATTTTTAGGATTACCAATTGTAAGTAAACAAAATTTTTTAAGATATCGCAAAATACTAATTGAAAATATCATGTAAAACTTTTGATACCAATTGAAAGATATATATTATAAATCTTGATACCAATGGTAAATATTAATACCAATTGAAAGTGTTTTGAAATTTTTTAATACCAATAGAAAATGAAACATTTTGCATTTTTGATACCAATTGTGAATATTAGTACCAATTTAAAATATTTTATAATTTTGATACCAATGGTAAGTATGTGTGTGTGTGTGTGTGTGTGTGTGTGTGTATTGCAAATTTGATACCAATTGAAAGTAAAAACTAAATTTTTTAGGTAAACACAACTTATTTAAATATAGATATCAATTGAAAACATATTTTTCATTAGGAGCATAGGATACCAATTGAAAAGTATGATATCAATTGAATAAAATCATTTATCATCATAAAGAGTGGGAGTAAGATACCAATTGAGAATAAAACCGATTGAAAGTTAAAAAAATGAACTTTCTCCCTCTTTATGAAATACTAATGAAAACGATGCATAAGCTTGTATAAGATACTAATTGAAAAATAATGGACATTTAGGATTAAATCAAGCTTAGCATAAACATAATTTGTGCTTTAGGATATAAAGGTATAGTAAGCACAATCAAATCACACATATATGTATGAAAATGTAAATACCAATCGAAATTGATACTATGTGAAGTTTGAAGCATACATATATAGAAAACCACAAATATGAGTATACAAAAAAATATCAATTGTGATACCAATTGAAAATATAATGAGAATCAAGTGTATAACTCATACTACCACCCTATCATGCACATGTTAAAAAGATTTTTAATTAGGCATACAAGGCATGGTCGCCCATCCAACCACCCTGTAACGCCCCGATCCCAAGGATACGGAGACGTTATGGCGACGTACATACGCGAGGTGAAAACAACCTCACGCGTACGTTAAGCCTCAGTACAGGACATAGACTCCATATACACAATGGTTCCAGCAGTAAATAAGTACAAGAATACCTGCAGAAAGGGGGTTAGTGATCATAACAGATATATTTATAGGAAGAAATAAGAGAACAGGAACAAAGCACAAAGATACCTACGAAGGTTCTCGATGGTAAAGTCTTCTATGTGAATCTAATGCACTACCTGATCAAACAAGAACTCGGATCTCCAACCTGGGCACGCAAACCTAGGGTCGTCAGAAAGCGACCTAGTGAGTGGTAAAATGAAGGAGACAGTAATATATACAATAGTACTACAAGCACGATAATAATATATAGTACATGAGGTTGGACTAGTGATACCATATGATAAGGATATATAAACAGTAGAAATAGATAAACATGAAAGCAGTGCAAATATATAAACATGTCATCTTTTAATACCATCACTACCTAACCAGTTATCATCGGGTCATGTCTATAGTCATATCCTATGTATATAATAATTATTGTTGTCTAGTGGTGATGTGATGGATATGCAACACATGGGCATATGTCATATAACCATGATACAGTGTTGTGTAAGTACAGTAATGATGTCAGCAAGGTATACAGAGAATAGCATATATGCAATGCAGAGTAGACATGTACATGAGTCGTATGCTACCACAGAAAGTATAACATGTGCCAGGTAAAGTAACAAGTATACAGGTAACAGGATATCGGATAAAGTAGCATGAATAATAACAAGATAGCATACATGTACCAGGCATGTCATGTGATTTATACAATAGTAGCAATCAGTACCACCTGGTATTACAACCACTCTCTTCCAGTGTCCCATACCACTGGCAGTTCATACTGGAGCCCGCACTCCAGTCGAACCCATCCGGACATGGCCTACGGGTACCATTATCCAAACGAGAGAGTGACCAAATAACAAGTGTTCCCTACGTCACTATTGTGTATACTGTTTTATTATGTAAATTGGAAACCCATGGTCGAGGAGTTCTTATCGGGTGGATGTATCCCGTGCATACCCGGGATCACGGCCTTAAACAAGCCCCTGGCTGCTAAGACCAGGGCCCTCCGCTAAGAGGGGAGCATGAATCAAGTAACAAGAGCTCATGGAGCAATTGGTAGGTAGCACTACCGTCCCCTGCAGTGGGAAAACAATATGGATCCAGTACATCACCCGATAAGATCTAATCAACCGTCAAGTCTCCACCATACCCCAGTTAGCTTTATGATCTGATATGTCATGTATACAATGGAATAAGAATAAATACAGTACATGATACGGTTAACATGATAACTGGACCAGAGTTCTGTTGATAGCATAGAACAATATGACGAGAAACGGGAACAATATAACGGGAACAATATAACGAGAACAATGTAACAAGAACAATAGTTGTGTGATTCCACATATCGCATATCAACAGCTCTCATGTCCAGTATCGGGAAATCCATATCAGTAATAAGAAACAATCATATATCATGAATACGGGAACATGGAACAATAATACATGTAATAAGCATGGTGATCCATATGACAAGAAGATAGAAACAACACAGGCATGTGTAACTGTAATATGTAAGCATGATATGAATGTGTATGATGATCATGCTAAGATGAATGATCATGCCAATATGAAATGCAGTAGTTTGTGCAATGATATGCCGAGAAGCCATGTACCGAGGATAACAATACACGGCATAACGGTATTTCGTGAAATGGTGTCGCTACGTATCGGTGGGTTATGCCTACGAAATAATAAGTGTGCCGTGCCATAGTATCTGTGTAACATGCACAGGTAATAACAGTGGTCAGTGTCTACTATCATGTGCAGTGGACTACAGAATCCGTACAGCCGTAAGCCTGCGTAGCACTAATATATGTAGGAACAGTGGTCGACAGTGTCTTATAGTAACAGTGTCTAGCATGCATGTCTAGTAACAGTGTAGTGTCATCAAGTACTGTGGATCAGCATACATGTGATGATAGTTATCTAACTGTGAGCTACTACATGAAGTAATAGTATCCACTAATATGGTGACCTAGTGGTCCGTGGGTCAGTGGCGGTACAGGCATGATATCTGTGTCCGAGTTGTCTATGTCTGTATGTCTTGTTACTATGATTATCTCATATTAACTCAGTAAATATCTAACAATCTTCTAGATTATTCCTAAGTCAATGACCGTCCAATCATGACCAGTGAATAATGAATAATTACCGTCTTTTATCCATAATCACGATATATCAAGTAATGTCAATAAACATGATAAAATATAATTTATAAAAGAAAAATACTCACAAACTAGCCATAGGATGGTAGCTCTCTTTTCCACGATCGCAACGGATCCAGAATTGCCCGAATCGGAGTCCGGATGCTCCAGATATCGCCCGAAGACCCAAAACTGAGAGAAAAGGTTAGTTACGTAATAACAGAAATTATGCAGGGGGCTATTTGTAATTTTTTAGGGACCTAAAAGTAATTTAAAATATTACAGGGGCTAAAAGGAAATTATACCTGTAATGGGTCGGGTTTGGGTGTAAACGGGTCGGGTTTGGATTTGAACCCGCACCCAAACCCATTTGGGTTTCTTCCACCCAAAGAAGCAACCAGCAGCAGCAGCCGCAAGGCTGCTGCTGCCGCCCATGCGCGCCCGCCGCCCGGCCGGCGCGGCAGTCCCGCCGGCGCCGGCGCCTCCCCGGCGCCGCTCCGACGCTAGACTGCTCCACCGAGAGAGAGAGGGAGAGAACGGGAGAGAGAGGAGATGGGGGCAGGACCGGCGGTGGCCGGCCCCGCCGGCGGTCTCCCAGGCCGGCGAGGGCCCACAGGTTGCCGGCGGCGGTTCGAGCCATAACCAGAAAGAAAGAGGGCGCTGGGGAGGGTGTGCGTGAGAGAGAGGAAGAGAGGAGGGGCCACGGGCTGGCGGCGGCCAGCCCGGCCTTGCCGGCGGCGGCTCCGCCCGCCCAGGCCGCGCTGTGGCTCAGGGGATGAGAGAGAGAGAGAGAGAGTGGAGACGAGGGAGAGAGAGAGGTTGGGTTTTTAAAGAGAGGGAAGGCGGTTGCTACAGTAAGGCGGCGGGAGGAGAACTCGCTGGAGAAAGGAAGAAGGGAAAGAAAAAGAAAAGGAAAGAAAAGAAAATAAAGTATTAAATAATATTATTTAATTTGGCTTAAAATTCGACTAGTTCCGAACGGTGCCCAAAAATTACAGAAAATAGAGAATATTATCCTGAGACGTAAGATGAAGACGGTTTGAAGAAATGCAATCCGCTTTGAAAATTAAAAATCCTGGAATGTCTCGCCGATACCGGGCGACACCGGTTTGGCCGGATTTTCGATAAATTCAGAAAAATCCCCAAAAATACCCGAACATAGCTCATGTGATCCTAAGACATATGGTGAAAGCCAATTCTCAAAATTCTACTCCGTTTGTGAAATAAAAATCGGAAGGCCGGTTATCGGTATCGGTCGACACCGACTACGGAGATTTTCCAAAATAATTCAGAAAATTTCCAGAAAATCCTTAAAAAGCTAAAATATTAGAAATTGATTTTTGAAACTGAAATCAACTCAATCGGACTACCACGGAGGTCAAATCAATTTTTGTACGTCGTATCGCGTACTGATACGGTGATACGTACACAGGGGATCTGGGTGTTACACACCCTTTGATGGGTAGGGGTTTTCAAAAGTTTGAAAATAATTTAGCATATTTGAAAACTCTACCAAAATGAAGAATTGCGCAACTAGTTTTATGATAATCTTGATAACTAGTACGAAATCCTTCAAGGAAGGAATAATACAAGAATATATCCATGAAAATATGAAAATCACTCAACAATTGACACTCAAAGTCTATAAAACACATATATGACTCATGAAAACAAAGTCATGAGAAAACATCAAATATGAGTGTACAAGTATTCTGTGAAAAACATAGTCATGAAAATAGGCAATATGGCTAATATGACATTCCTTAGCAAAATCATAAAAAACATGAAAATTTAATTTTCATTAAAACGTTACTAACTTCAAGGCATATGTATGTTTTGTCAAAACTAAAGGTATACAAGTCAAAATGTATAAATCATCAAAACTAAGCTATCCTAGTACATCTAATGGATACAAATGAGCAATCAAACACAAACATATAATAATCAATTTATACCTCACTAGTTGTACAAGTATATACACAAGTTCTAATGAGCACTACATCTAAACATGTAATCAAAACATGAAGTGTAAAATTATAAACATAAATCAATATGATCATTATGTAAATGCACATGATATTAGAGCTATGATATACACAATAGTTAAACTAAAGTGAGAACACAAAATATGAATTCATATAGGACATGGGTGTATCTCAAAAATACTACATATGTAATATCACATGTCTAATCATGGCAATTCGCATAATAATCATGAAAAAAATTAAAACATGCTAAAAATTAACAATATGAAAGCATGTAAACTAAAATAGAAGTTTAGAGATAGTTACCAAATCCATTAGGGCTTATCTCTATATCTCCAAACCAAGGTGGTCCTCCCACTAAACTCCCCTTGAAAGTTATGCATCCAAAAGTGTCACCATATAACTCGGAACGCATTCACCTCAAGGCACCATTACTCTCATGTCAAGCGAGAGCCCACACCTACATCAAATAAAATAGGAGTTGATTTTGTTACCCATACTCTATTGGGTTCATGGGGATTAACACCTTTCCTAACCCAAACAAACTTATTTGCAAAATTTGAATCATTAATCCTATCATAACAAAATTTTGCAAGGTGGCCCCTACGTCCACAATGTGTACAAGTGTACACATGAGCATACATGATATTGTATGTATGAACGTGGGAAGCATGTGTATGCCGTGGTTTGTGTGCATGCATATTTGGAACGTGTTTCTTGCGAAACATGAATTTCAACCCTGTGTGGTTCATGGCACATTGGCTCAAAGTGGAGTCCAAACAATCAACACTTTTCTTCAATACACAAATATCATTTTTAACACTTGAAGACAAAGTGAAGCAAGCAATTGAAATACTAGATGGTAAAGTTATACTAGCATGGCAAAAATGTGAAGACAAATCATTTTTCAAAGATTTATTTTCTTTTGAAACAACATTCAAATCCTTTGAAATTAAAGCAATTTTCATTTTCAAGGATTCATTCTCTTTTATAACAAAATCAAGTTCTGAAGTTAAAGCCTCATTTTTCTTCAAGACATCATTACAATCATTTTTACTTTTTAAAACTTTGTTTTTATTAAGAGTAAGTTCAAGTTGGGATTTCAAAGAGTCCCTTTCATTTGAAATCTCAACCTTCTCTTGCAAGACTAATTCAAGTTTTGAAAACAAATCTTTATTTTCTTTATTTAATCCAAAGCTTTTCTTTTTCAAAACTTTATATTTTTCAAGCAATTTTTCACATACAATGGAAAGCTCTTCATTTAAAGCATCGGCATTCATGCCATCATAATCATCACTAGAAGAGCTAGCACTATCATCTAATTGAGTGTTCGAGTTTACCTCAAGGGAGTCATTCCCTTGGACCACGTAGCAATGTTGGCCGGACTCGTCTCCACTAAATTCTTCCTCCACAAATTTGGCGTTTGAAGCTTGGGAGAGGTCAAAGTGTTCCACACTGCAAAAGCGGAATCACAATGAGAAACCATACACAAATATTCTTTATTAAGTGTGCTTCAAAGTGCTATTATGGCTTGTGCATTGGCTTCTATATGCTTGCTATTATCAAGATAGGATTTCTTGGTAACGGCAAGGAAAACATGCAAACCTATGATCTTGAGATACATACTCATCTTAATCTTCCATACGTCGATGTTAGAAACATCAAACATAGGAGGGGTCTTGAAATCTTGAGTGTATAAACTATATGTGTGCAAATGCAAATGTAGATTAGCAAACCAAGATCTCACTCCTAGGTGATTAAACCTAATATCAGGAGCGTAGGCTTTGATACCAATTGTAAGTACACCTAGAGGAGGGTGAATAGATGTACGGCTAATCTAATGACAAATAATGCAGAATTAAAAATAAATTGCAACACACTTAGTGTAACCAAAGAGTGTAGCCGAATTCCCAGTGAAGGGCTCTAGATTATCTCCTCTAAATTCTTCTAAATAAGAGTTGAGGTGCTATGTAAAGCTCTCTTGGTTCAACACAAGTGAGGCACACACAGATAATACCAAGCATATAAGTATGATATGAACAATATGAAATAATGTAAAGCACAATATAAGAGAGAGCTAGAGATAGTGGATCATACGCAAACACCGAGATATGTTTCGAGGTTCGAGCACCGCCTTCATACAGAAGGATTTCCACTAAATCGTCCGCACAGGACTTCCCACATAGGGAACCTCCACTGAGGATTTAGGCAAATACAAATAGGAGTACACAACTCCTCTCTTCAACAAATACAACTTCTACACAAGAGGTAAGGCATTAAGCCACACAACAATCAACCTCTCAATAGAGGGATAGGCACAAAGCCAACACAATTACCTCTCACTGGAGGGACAAGGCTCAAAGTCAAACACCAACTTCAATCACCTCTACACTTAGAGGGATGCCAACACAACCTCCACAATCACCTCTACGCAAGAGGGATACCAACAAATACAAGGAAGGTTATAATACTTGGTGGTTTCAACAAACCACAAACCAAATCTTTCTCACAAAATAAGATCCTAATAGATAGAATAGATAGATAGCTCAAGTGTGAGAATATAAAGAGTTTGGAAATCAAAATCACAAAGAAAAACTCTTGAGAAAACTTCTAGATGGTTATAGAAATGAAGAACAAAAACCATTTCCCAAAAACTCTATTTTTCTTTAAATTTTCTAACCCTTTAAAAACAAATAAAGATCAAATCTTTTGGCACAAAAACTCCTTTAAAAACTTGCTGAAAGATAAAATATTTTGCTCTTGAAATTCTTATAAAAAAACAGCTCAAAGAAGTGGGTAT
The DNA here is from genome assembly GCA_038442645.1 of Agave tequilana. Lineage (NCBI taxonomy): Eukaryota > Viridiplantae > Streptophyta > Magnoliopsida > Asparagales > Asparagaceae > Agave > Agave tequilana. The sequence goes on from JAVJIF010004339.1 coordinate 196,771, forward strand.
TTATAACCCAAAAATAAATCTGGCCGTTGGCAGCAGGAAAGGGCAGTTTTACTCTTCCGGTCGACCGCCCGGTCGACCGGCGCAATGGTCATTTTTATGATAGTTGTGCCACCGGTCGACCGCCCGGTCGGGGACTGGATACAGAGAGCAGCAGCTCTCTGCTGGTCGACCAGAGTCATTTCTAGAGAGCAGAGCTCTCTGGACGGTCGACCGCCCGGTCGACCGACCCTTCAGCCCAAGCTACCGTGCACGTCTGTGCACGTCGGTCGACCGGACCGATCGACCGACTTCTGCAGTAGTTGACCGTCCGGTCGACCGGCAGAAGGCCAGGTCCAGCTTATATAGGGATTAAAAACTTGTCTTTTTGCCTTCTAAAAAATTCCATAAAATACATATAAATTTCACAAAAATAAGTTCTTATAAGATCTTTGAAATACAAATATATATGACTAAAATTCAACACATATTATAAACAATTTGAACCATTTTTGTGATCTTAAAATTTTGCCTTAAACCAAAATTCGTATTTTCCAAAACTTGAATTTTTGAAATGGAAAACTGATTTTTTCAAAACATATGTACGTACAAAAACATGATACTGAAACAACTTTGAAGCATATTGTACATAGATAGAATCCAATATACATGAAAGATATTATATCTATGTTTTTGACACGAAATCCAATATCGGTTAAACCGAAAACCAAAAACCAATGAGCTGAAAACTTTTGTGTGTGTATGTGAACTTGAGCATATCAACACTATCTAATCTTTACAATGATCTAAACACAATCTTAAACTAAATAAACTGAGGTCTTCTTGTAGAATTCCTTCTCCAAGTCGACTCGATCTAAACAAGATCCAACGAGCTTGTCTCCAACCGAGTGCTAGATGCGATTTTTACGCGCGAGCTCTTGAATCACCATGTGTAAGCTCCAAAACTCCTTTGTTGAAGCTAACACCTGCTAATATCTTGATCAAATATCTGAAACTAAATATCATAAGATTATTAGTAAATTATAACTACATGAGTTAATCATCATCAAAACTAGAGTGAAGATCCTTTAAGCCAACACGGCCCACAAAACACGTTTTTGTTTTTTTTTCTTTTTTTTCTGGTCCGGACCATCTATCAGCTGTGATGGACAGCCCACAATGCTAAGGACCATCACCTGGTCCTTCATGCGAAGGAGCTAACCTAACCTCACAGTCAGTCATAAAACTTCATCAAATTTTTTGTAGAGCATTGCTCCATATGCGAAGATTAGGTCATGGTGATGGAGATAGGACTTTGCCATGGAAAGAAGGGGAGAAGTGACTGAAAAACATGGTGATTCTGGTCATCCATGAAGGTATTTCCCACAAGAGTCAAATGTTAGTCTCACATTAAGGTGGCCCACTAACCTTGCTTAATTAATTGGATTCCTAATTAAAGTTAACTGATATTAAAGATGCCCATATTAAAGTTACATTTATATATAAGTTAATAATCACATGAGGTATAAAGGAACCATGATGGGTTGTTTTATCTCAAGGGTTATTTTAGTAAATGTTGGACCCTCTTCTCTCCTCCTGAAAAGAATATAACCTAGGCTCATTATTTGTGAGCAATAAGAGAATCCATCATATTTGCAAGGTTGTGAAAGGAAAAGGAGATAGAGAGAAGAAGGGTCTGCATTAGGGTTTCTTGCAGGATTAAAGAGAAGGATCAAAGTCTTCATCCATTTACTTCCTTCAGTTCATCAATGGCTTCAGGTATGATGATTTAGTATTGATTTAATTATGTATTTGATTTCTTGAGATGATTGATTCTAGATCCATGGCAATTTATCCGCATAAAGTTTATACAAATCTCTTACATTTGGTATCAGAGCCTGTGTTTTAGAATCAATACATCTTGGATTATAGATTATGAGAAATTAGGGTTTTTGATTAACAATTCATAAAAATAAAATTTTTGATCTTTTAATTGTGGAATTAATAGAGGATTACATAACCCTAATATCCTGTTCATACTCCTCTAATTGTACAATTAATTGGGATCAAAATTCAGGAATTAGAAACCCTAATTTTCCCTAATTTTGGATTAAATCGATTAAGCAGAAACTGCCTTTGATAACTGCTTCGTCGACTATTAGTCGACTAGCCCGAAACACTAGTCGACTAATTCCCTTTTCCAGAAAGTTTAAAAGTCTCTGTTTCGATACAGGAGTCGACTTGAAATTTAGTTGATATTTTGAGTAGTCGACTAATTAGGGTATAGTCGACTAATCAATTTGCCCAAGTCGACTAACAGAGTGACCCGAAAGTTAAGAGCTCTCTGTTGACTTCAGGAGTCGACTTAATTTATGATCAGTCGACTAATAACAAGTATAGTCGACTTATTACCTTGACCTAGTCGACTAGACTTGATAATAGTTAGTCGACTTGACTTGACCCCAAGTCGACTTGATTTGACTCTAGTCGACTGGAACTCCCACTATAGTCGACTTATATTGTTCCAAGTCGACTAGTAGTTCCTTGACCAGTCGACTAGTGTTGGTATAATTTCAATCATAAATGTAAGTTACACATTTAAGTTGTTGTGTTAATATTGATTGATGTTGGTCAAGTAATAGAATTGGAGTATTATAGTATTACTCAAATAAAAGATTAGAGAATATTATTGGTTAGTTTTGTATTCATAAGGCTTATTGCTTTAGTAGTTGCCAAAGTGACCTATGTTAGTAAACCTTATGAATATACAACTACATAAAAGACTTGTCAATGTAAGTGACATTAAAGACAATAATACTCTCGATGGCGGTTCTAGTTAGGAGATTGGGACTGGCCCAAAGGAAAGTCTCTTTCAAATAATTATGAACCGGATAGGGTAGTGTAATTTATGTAACTTAGTGGTGTAGAATTGGATACCCAAAGGTAACATGACTTACTATCTAAGTGACATAAATTATATTAGACCTACATAGGTGATAAAAGATCTCACCTAAAGAGTGAACACTAGATATGCTTAGGTTTCGCCCAAAAGAGAAATCAAAGTGATATCAATAGTTCATCTTAATTAAATTTAAAATTTTGTATTGATTCGAGGCATTAATGTGAGCTTGTCCTATTATGTTTCAGTGAACGTCCCTACTTCCCTTCACACTCATGCCACTAGCATTCCAGCCCTGGATGGTACAAACTTCTCTGAGTGGTTTGAGCATGTACAGTTTACACTGGGTGTTCTGGACCTAGACATGGCTCTTTTAGTAGAGAAACATGATGAAGTGACTGCTGAAAGTACTGCAGACCAGGTTAGCCATGCCAAAGCTTGGGAAAGGTCGAATAGACTCAGTCTCATGTTCATCAAGATGACCATAGCCAATAACATCAAGACTTCACTCCCACATACTACTAGTGCATCTGAACTTTTAACTGCTGTTAAAGACCGATTTAAGTCTGCAGATAAGTCATTAGCTGGCACCCTTATGGCTGAACTGACCACCATGAAATATGATGGTAGTAGAGGAGTTCAACAACACATTCTAAATATGACTGATAAGGCTGCGAAGTTAGGATCACTGGGAATGAAAGTGGATGAATCCTTCTTAGTACAGTTCATCCTCAACTCACTTCCTCCTCAGTTCGGGCAATTCAAGATCCACTATAATACTCATAAGGATAAGTGGAATCTGAATGAGCTGACTGGTATGTGTGTACAAGAGGAAGTGAGACTGAGGCAAGAAGGGCATCACTCAGTGTTGGCAGTATCTCAAGGAGCTATCCATAAGAAAGGTAAATATGGAAGAGGTAAGAGGTTTCCACCAAAGAAAGGGATGACCATGAGGAAAGTAGCCAAGGTCATGGAAAGTCTTTCACTGTCAAATGCTACTTTTGTGGCAGAAAAGGACATGTGAAGAAGGACTGCAACAAGAGGAAAGCTTGGTTTGAAAAGAAAGTATAAATCTTTCTTTTGTATGTTATGAATCAAATCTTGCTGAAGTTCCTTCTAATACTTGGTGGATTGACTCTGGAGCCACAACTCACATAACTAATTCAATGCAGGGATTCCTTACAACCTGGAAACCGAAGGAAAGTGAGAGATTTGTCTTTATGGGAACCGTCTCAAAGTGGAGGTCGAGGCTGTTGGTACTTACCGACTACTCTTAGAGACGGGTCATCAGATGAATCTTGAAGATACTTTTTATGTACCTTCGATTTCTAGGAACTTAATGTCATTATCCAAATTAGATGTTGTTGGATATTCTGTTTTATTCAGTTGTGGAAAACTCAGTTTAATGTTTAATTCAATGTCGTTGGACATGGAATTTTATGTGATGGTTTATATAAAATTTCATTGAATGATGAGTTTACACAATCTCTATTATCTCTGCATTCGAATGTTGGTATTAAACGTGGCTTAATTAATGAAAATTCCTCTATCTTGTGCATAGACGACTGGGGCATATCTCCAGGATAGAATAGTAAGATTAGTGAAGAATGGGATTTTGGATAACCTAGACTTCACTGATTTTGATGTGTGTGTAAATTGCATAAAAGGAAAGCAAACCAAACACACTAAGAAAGGTGCCACGAAAAGTAAAGAGCTTCTTGAATTAATTCATACAGATATTTGCGGACCACTCTCCATTCCATGTTTTACGGGAGAGAGATATTTCATTACCTTTATAGATGATCTGTCACGTTATGGTTATGTGTATCTAATTCATGAAAAGTCTCAGGCTGTTGACATCCTTGAAGTGTTCATTACAGAAGTCGAGAGACAATTAGATAGAAAAGTTAAAATCATAAGATCAGATCGAGGTGGTGAATTTTATGGTAGATATGATGAGTCAGGACAACATCCTGGCCCATTTGCTAAATTTCTAGAAAAGCATGGTATTTGTGCTCAATACACAATGCCAGGTACGCCTCAGCAGAATGGTGTTGCTGAAAGGCGAAACCGAACACTTATGGATATGGTTAGGAGCATGATGAGCTTCTCTAATGTACCTAATTCATTGTGGAATGAAGCCTTAAAGACTGCTATGTATATCTAAACAGAGTTCCTAGTAAGGCAGTCCCAACAACTCCTTTCGAGTTGTGGACTGGTAGAAAACCTAGTTTAAGACATTTACATGTTTGGGGTTGTCCAGCAGAGGCTAGAATATATAATCCACAAGAAAAGAAATTAGACTCAAGAACAATATCTGGGTATTTCATTGGTTATCCAGAAAAGTCTAAGGGGTACAAATTTTATTGTCCTAACCATAGTACAAGAATTGTTGAAACTGGTAATGCCAGATTCCTTGAGAATGGTGAAATTAGTGGGAGTGATGAACCAAGAAAGGTAGATCTTGAGGAGGTAAGGGTAAATATCCCAATACCCTTTCCTTCAAGAGAAATTGTTGTCCCTCAACTTGATCATCAAGCTGAGATACCAGAACAACATAATGGTGTTGGTTCACCACTCCATGAGGATATCGCCATTGAAAATGTTGTAGAACCACCACAACCGGCAGCTTTGAGAAGATCTCAAAGGGAAAGAAGATCTGCCATTTCAGATGATTATGTGGTGTATCTACAGGAATCTGATTATGATATTGGGATTAATAAAGATCCAGTTTCATTTTCACAAGCCATAGAATGCAATGATTCTAGTAAATGGGTTGATGCTATGAATGAAGAGTTGAAATCTATGGACCATAACAAAGTCTGAGATCTCGTCGAATTGCCTAATAACTGTAAGAAAGTCGGGTGTAAATGGGTCTTTAAGACCAAGCGCGACTCTGAAGGCAATATCGAACGATATAAGGCCAGACTTGTGGCTAAAGGTTTCACTCAGAAAGAAGGCATTGACTATAGAGAAACATTCTCTCCAGTATCAAAGAAGGACTCTCTTAGAATCATTATGACCCTTGTAGCTCATTATGATTTGGAGTTACATCAAATGGATGTGAAAACAGCTTTTCTGAATGGAAATTTGGATGAGGAAATTTACATGGAGCAACCTGAAGGGTTCGCAAAGGAAGGAAAAGAACACTTGGCTTGCAAATTAAAGAAATCCATATACGGACTTAACAAGCTTCCAGGCAATGGTATATAAAGTTTAATGATACCATTACCTCTTTCGGATTTACAGAAAACACTGTTGATCAGTGTATATATCTAAAGATTAGTGGGAGCAAGTTTATTTTTCTGGTTCTGTATGTGGATGATATCTTATTAGCCAGTAGTGATATTGGATTACTGTATGAAACTAAAAGCTATCTTACCAAGAGCTTTCAGATGGTTGATATGGGTGAGGCAACTTATGTTATTGGCATAGAGATCTTCAGGGATAGATCTCGAGGATTGCTAGGACTGTCTCAGAAAGGTTATATCAATCGAGTCTTGGAAAGATTTCATATGGAATTGTGTTCAACCAGTTGTGCACCCATTATGAGGGGTGACAAATTAAGTGGGAGCCAGTTGTAGGCTGTCTAAAAATGACTAACAGACCAGCCATTAAGGAAGCAGAGTCTCAAGCTCTAGACGCGAGAAATCGATGCTCGCGTCTCAGCATTAAGACGCGTTGGCTCTACACCCGCGTCACAACGTTCAGACGCGTCGGCCCGAAGCCCGCGTCTCAGCATCAAGGCGCGTCGGCCCGAAGCCCGCGTCTCAGCATCAAGGCGCATCGGCCCGACGCCCTCGCCTCAGCATCCAGACGTGAAGGCCCGAAGCCCGCGTCTCAAACTTCAAGGCGCGTTTGGCTCGACGCCCGCGTCTCAGTTGCAACTGCCCTGATTGCGGGGCCAGTCACCGCGCATGTAGCGGGTAGTGGCCCCTCATTCGGGAGCGTTTTCAGGAGGCACCTTCACCCCCTGAGATCCCTATAAATAGCCTTGTTTTGCTATGAAGAGAGGATCGGAGTTTTTGGAGAGACACACAGGGATAGAGGCTTGAGAGGATCGAAGCTTGGCAGAAGATCAGAGTTTTGAAGAGAGAGAGCTTTGAGATAGGGCATCATCAAAATCGATCGAATCCAGGCAGAAGGATCATCAAGAGAGAAGCACGACTCTTCAGCGAGCTTACTGAGTACTAGCCGCTCTTCGCCTACCTCCTCTTTGAGAGTTTTGGTAGACGGAGCTGAGTTACTCTTTCTACCAACCGAAGAGAAGACCCCCGACGGTCCAGGACGGTCATCTGGTCAACGGAGAACAAGATTCACTCTCCATCGCCACACGAAGAACCCAGCTTTAAACAAAGGGAAGATTCAGACATCCTCCCTCCCTTGTAACTGGAAAAGAGGGAAGAGTAGTTCTTTTGGTTGTAATCGTTTCGCTTGAATCAAGGAAATCTTTTACAGCTAAAACCACTTTCTCCGACCACCAAAGTTTCCCGGCCCCTACAAGAGATGGCGACTCCGCTGGGGACTACCTTCGTTACTGACGAGCGCACCGTGGTGCAAGATGACGTTCTCCGTAAGGGGAAAATGGTCGAATCCCTCGTCGTCGAGTTCGACCAGGCGAAGTATGAAGAGTTCCTCTCTTCCGGCTCCAAAAGCCCAAAGACCCGCGTCTGCCGCAGGGTCTCAAGTGGACAGCCCCCTGAAGCCCAATCTGAGGCTCTGTCGGGTGCTCCTGCTGCCCACTGTGCCAAGTTTGGTTCACGCGCCGACGCTTCCCAGAAGGCCCGCGTAACCTCAGACTCCTCTACTGCGATCAACCGCGTCGCGCAGAGCACACGCGCCAACTCCTCTCTGAAGGCCCGCGTGGTCCCTGGCACATCTACTAGTGCGATCGACCGTGTCGCACAGAACGCCCGCGTCAGCGTCTCTCAGGAGACCCGCGTGGCAAACACCCCTGGTTCTACAAACCAGGAAGTTGTTGGCTTCTCTCTTCCTCCACGGCGCAATCGGAATGCCGAGCGTCGACAGAGAAGACGCGCGCGTCAACACTCGGTCGGAAACCGTTGGTTTTCTGGCTGGGGTTGAACGCGGCGTACGATCCGATGCCTTGCCCGCACCTCGTCCAGTGCGAGAGGTCCGTGTTTGGCGACCCAAACGCGAGACTCCCCAAGTTGAGCCCTCTGAAGACCAACTTGCTAAACGCCGAAGCGAAGCTTCTGCGTCTTGTCAAACGCAGGAAGCACGCACCCATAGGCGTGGGGCCCAGCAGCCCACTCTCTCCCAAGTCTCTCTGCTCCAACGCAGCAGGCAGCAACGCGAAAGTCGCGTCTCATATCAACAGAGACGCCAGACGCGCGTGACGCAGCCGCGACGCAACAGCCGCGTTTCTGAAACCTGTATCCAGGCTGAACAGCACATGACTGTCTCCCGTCGTCGACGTTGCGAGACCAGTCTCTTTAATCCCCCTCTCACAGATTTAAGGGATTATTTGACAAGGAAGAGGAGTGCCAATCAGACCACTTCTCCATGCTACTGTCAACAGCTCATCCAGATGCTCTCTGGATGCCATTGCGAGTCAGGCGTGCACCAGCCGTCTTTAATTAGACAGCTGACCCTGATTCCCCCATCAGCCAAGAGAAGACGCTCCCACAGGAGGAGAACCTTCTCAGATGTTGAATACCCGGAGCTTACTGCAAACATGACTAGCAGAAGTAAGGGGAAACAAATTGCAGTCAGCCCAGATGACTCCGAGTCTGACTCTGTACCGGAAGGAGTGTATCAACACACTTGCACCCGGACGGGGGCCATTCCCCCAATTGACTATAATGCCTTAGCCCGCGGCATTAGAACGGGTGATTCTCACTCTGCTGTAGTGGGGTCGCAAGCTTCAAACTCTTCCGTCGAGAAGGAGGCTTCCGCCTACATGGCAGACACTCCTGAGGAGACGACCAGGCGTTTAGAACAGACGCAGAAGCACCAGATGGATATAATCGCCTCTCAACAGAGATCCATTGACTCCCTCAAGCATATGCTTGAGAAATTGCTTGAAGAAAGAGCGAGATCTCCTCCTAGACGACCGAAGGGGAAAGGGAGAAAGGGAGGAAGCCCACCCTCCGAATCTTCTGACGAGACACGACGATCTACCTCGGATGTGTCCAAGCCCTCGTCGCAGGCAAGAAGCGACCAGACCCCGGGAAAGGCTCATGCTAAAAGAATGAGTCAACTGGAGCAGCGCCTCGAGGCCCTTACCAACCGTAAAGGCCTCCAGGAAGCTGGAGTAGTCCGGCCCTATCCGGCCGAGTGGGACTTAGTCCCGTACCCTCCTAAGTTCAAGGCTCCAACTCTCCAGGCATTCGACGGGAAGGGGTCACCCAACCAGCACATCTACTACTTCAAATCCCAGACCGGGAATGTGGTAGATAACGATGCCATCCTGGCGCGACTGTTCATCGGCACCCTGAAAGGATTGGCCTTTGAATGGTTCATGAAGCTCCCCGAAGGTTCCATCAAGAACTGGGGCGACTTGGAGAAGCTGTTTCTAACACGCTTCTTCGAAGATGATTCGGAGGTCACAATGCCTACCCTTTTAGCTACAAAACAGCGAAAGGGAGAGTCCGTCAAGTCTTTCGTAGAAAGATTTCGGAACATGGCACTCCGATGTCCAAGCGGCATGACCCAGGCCACCCTGGTGGAAACATGTCGCCATAATCTCCAAACCTCACTCCTTGCTCAAATAGGAGTTGCTGAAAGCCGCACCTGGAAACAATTAGTCCAGCAAGGTGAACAGGCTGAGGAGATTGTCGCCCGCGTCAGAGCGGAAGAAGGCAAGCCCAGGCCAGAGAGGTCGACAAGGCGTGCACCAGACACATCCCTCCAAACCAAGCGGAAGGATAATTTGGCGACGGAGACCAAATCTCCCACCAAACCTCAAACAGGCAGGGCAAGTGGCTCTTCAAGCCAGCCGCGCCCCAACAAGCAGTATTCCTTCAAGGAGGAACACGTCGATTCGCTCTTCAAGCTACTCAACAAGAGCAATCGACTGAAGCTCCCTGAAATTAGGCGCCCGGAGGAGGTCGGCAAGACCGACAATCCCACCTACTGCTTATACCACAGGATGCTCGGACATCCTACCAAAAGCTGCTATGTCTTTAAGGACATCCTTCAAGCTCTGATTGACGCGGAGGTATTAAAACTCCGACCGGAACAGAAGAAGATGACGGCCAACATGACGTCGATTCTCCAGTTTGGGACACGACCCCCGACACCCGTGGGGGTAATCTCTGTCCCGAAAGGAGAACTGAGGGTGGTCAACACAGACCCTCATCAGCAGCAGGAGAAAGGCTTGGTACCCGTCCCTACACCTCGAGGGGAAATCATGTGGGTCCACCCTGACCTCGTCGACGAGCAACAATGGACGACTGTGACCAACAGGAAGTCCAAAGGCAAAGGGAAGGCTTCATCTTGCCATGTGATATGCGCCTCTTCTCGAGAAGCGGACACTGATGTTCCCTCGCTGACTGACTCAGAAGAGGAAACAATAGTCCTGGCCGCAGAGCCCAGCCAACCTACGGCGGGGACCCGTTCAGGACAGGCATACTTGAAGCAGTACGGCGAGACAGCAGCGGCTTCTCCGCAACCAGCCGTGGAACCAGCCAAGCCCTCCTCTAAACAGCCTGGGGAGAAGCAGAAAGAAACTCGGTTTTCTCGAGTTCTTGCGAAAGGTGTAACGGAAGGATCCTCGACACCTTACCGCTTCGACGTCTTGGCTCAACTAGCCAACATACCGGCACGCATTACCTTGTATGAGCTCCTGAGGCTATCAAAGTCAACCAGAGAGGCTCTACAAGAAGCTCTGGCAAATGCTGAGGTCTTTATGACCCGCGTGCCAAGGGAGGAAGATGAAGAGGATTGCCTCCACACCTCCCCAAATGCTCCCTGCATCACCTTCACAACAGATGACATGCAGGTTAAAGGGAAGCATGACCGACCCCTATACTTCACAGGGTATATTGGGTCATCCGAGGTGAACCGCATCCAGGTAGACCCAGGGTCCGCGCTGAGCATCATACCTCGCCGGGTTATGCAGTTTCTAGGCATTCCTACCCATCGTCTGAGCCCTACCCAGACGACTATTTGCGGGTTCAATGCCAACAGCTCCCGCCCAATGGGGAAGATCAAGCTCAAATGCCAGATCGGGAGCCTCAAGTCAGAAGTGACGTGTTACGTCATTGACGCGGACACTTCCTACAACCTGTTGCTGGGACGACTATGGATTCACCGCAATTCCATCGTTCCCTCTACTCTCCACCAAGTCATGAAATACATTGATGAGAGTGGACAGGTCCGAACGTTGATTGCCGAAAGGCATCCGTTTAAAGGGGTTGAAAATTATTTCACGGACTCCCTCTTATATCAGGATCCGGAGGAGACTAATGAAACCCCACAACCAGAGGAGCCAGACTCTGGTAATGAAGCTGACGTTGAGCCTGAGAAAGAAGAGTGCCTGTGGGAGTTGGAGCCCATTGTAAAGAGCACTAATAAGCTCGATGTTGATACCACCGACGATGCGGGTGGTTGGTACATTAATGAAGATTTAGACTTTGCGTATTTCCCTGTGTATGTTTCCGATTCAATACCGTCGGATACCACTACCGACATGGACGATGACCTCTGGTCGGCAATAGATGCCTTGACATCTTTGCATATACCGGTGAAATCATCCTTCGGGACATACCAAGATAATGGTGACGCGCAAGAGTCTGTATTCATGGTTCCAGCCGGACGAAAAGGCCAAAGACCAATACTTTTTGGGCGAATCGCATCTGAACCAATGCCCCACGAAGAATCGGAAGGTGAGGATGAATCCCCTCAGTTCGATCATTATGAACCAAGAACGCTCAAGATGATGAAGCGCATGGGGTATGATCTAACCAACAGGCCTGGGTTGAACTTCGGAAAAGGAAGAAGAACACTGCTTCGATCCTTTGTACCAAAAGGGAAAACCCCTGATTACTATCATCGGACGCGCCGGGGGTTGGGCTATATATCAACTCCAGTGCCATCAGCCTCTGATTCGGAGAGACTGTCAAGTCATGACTGCTCATCAGACACGTCGTCGTGGGAATCAGATGTCAGTGTCGGCAACATCTTCAAAGAGCTTTCAGTAAACATGGTTTCGACAAGCCATCTGGAGGATGAAGATGAAGAAATGATCCAATCTGATACAGATCCTTGGATCAAACATTTGAATGCTCTTTGGGATATCCGCTTTGAATAGCGTGAACCACCCACAGAAGACAAGGTTGTTCAAGTCAACCTAGGAGATGAAGCCAATCCTAAACCCATCTTCATAAGTGACGGCCTGTCGCCTCCAGAGAAGAAGGATTTAATATCTCTTGTACAAGAGTATATAGATGTCTTCGCCTGGAATTATGAGGACATGCCTGGACTTGATCCTCAAGTGGCTATGCATCGCCTCAACATCAATCCGGACATGAAGCCTGTTAAACAACAGCAGCGACGGTTCCGTCCAGAGACAATGGAGGCAATTCAATCAGAAGTCAAAAAGCTCATCGATTCCGGCTTCATCCGGGAAGAACAACATCCCGACTGGGTAGCCAACGTCGTCCCCGTCGCCAAGAAGAACGGAAAGATCCGGATCTGCATCGACTTCCGTGATCTAAACGAGGCCTGCCCCAAAGACGAATTCCCATTGCCAATCACAGATGTCATGATTGACAATACTTGTGGATTCGAGCGAATGTCCTTTATGGACGGGTTCTCAGGATATAATCAAATTAAGATGTATCCCGATGACGAAAAGCACACCTCCTTCAGGACACCTCTAGGGGTATATTGCTACACCGTCATGCCCTTCGGTCTGAAAAATGCGGGGGCAACCTACCAAAGGGCCATGAATGCCATTTTCCATCGGCAGATACGCAAAACGGTGGAATGTTATGTCGACGACATTGCGGTGAAAAGCCGCACTAAAGGTGATCACATAGCAGACCTGAGGGTGGTCTTCGACATCATGCGGGCTCATCAATTGAAGATGAACCCCACCAAGTCCTTCCTGGGGGTAGCCAGTGGCAAATTCCTAGGGTTTGTCGTGACTTCCACAGGAATCCATTTGGATCCGGAGAAAGTCCGTGCTATCCAAGAGATGCAACCCCCCAGAAGCCTCAAGGAGCTCAGAGGATTACAAGGACGATTGGCATACATCCGCAGATTCATTTCAAATCTCTCCGGGAGATGCCAACCCTTCGCTAAGCTGATGAAGAAGGGCGTTTCGTTCATTTGGGACGACGCTTGCCAGCAAGCATTTGAGGAGATCAAGCACTACCTCACCCAACCACCAGTCCTGGCAGCTCCGGTATCCGGAAAGCCTTCCTGGTGTACGTCCGATCAATGGATCATTCTTTGGGAGCTCTACTAGCTCAGAATGATGACCAAGGGCGAGAACAAGCAATCTACTACCTAAGTAGAACGATGATCGGAGCCGAGCATCGGTACAACCCGATCGAGAAGGAATGTTTGGCACTGGTGTTCGCCATTCAGAAAATGCGACACTATCTGGTGGGCCAAACCATAAATGTCATATCCAAAGTCAACCCCCTGAGGTTACTTATGACAAAGCCTTCTTCACTAAATGGCCGGCTGGCAAAATGGGCCATATTGCTATCACAATATGAGATGCATTTTCTGCCACAAAAGGCTATTAAGGGACAAGCGGTGGCGGACTTCTTAGCTGAACACCCAGATCCCAGGGCAGCCAAACTCTACGAGGATCTCCCAGACGAGGTCGCCGAAGCCTGCCTGACCCAGACATTGTTCGAAGGACAAGTATGGCAACTTTTCTTCGATGGCGCATCAAGAACAAGCTCTAAGGGACATACAGTTGCGGGGGTAGGAGTAGTACTCATCTCCCCATAAAATTACGTGATTCCCCGAGCTATCTCGTTAACCGAGCCCTGTTCCAATAATGTGGCGGAATACAACGCTCTTTTGATTGGGATGCAATTCGCCGATAAGATTGGCGTTAAAAATCTCGAGGCGTACGGTGATTCTAAACTCATCGTCAGCCAAGTTCGCGGAGAGTATGAGGTCAGGCATGAAGATCTAGTACCCTACTACAACGCGACAATCCACATGGCCGAGAGGTTTTCAAACTTCTACATCGACCATGTACCGCGCAAGCAAAATGCGCATGCAGATGCACTTGCATCCCTTGCTGCCTCCTTAGCTCTTCCAGCTGGAGCAATGGAGAAGGTATTCATCTATAGCCACGACCTATACTGCCTAAAAAGTCCCCTCGGAGACTACCAGAGGTCAACGGGAGATCGTCGCGGTAAGGAAACACTTGAAGTGTCGACCGATCCAGAACTTAAAGACTGGCGATTCCCCTACATTGATTTTGTCTTGTACGGCATCTTGCCTGAAGACACCAGGGAGGCGGCTGCCATCCGAAGGAAAGCCTCCAAATTCTACTACAATGCGATTTCGCGAACATTGTATCGTAGATCGCATGATGGGATCCTGCTCCGGTGCCTCTCATTAAAAGAAGCCCACGAAGTGTTGAAAGAAACCCACGATGGTACGTGTGGAGCTCATCAACCTGGCCCGAAGCTGGCAAACCGACTCCAAAGATTGGGTTACTACTGGCCCAAGATGGTTGCCGATGCTGTTGCCTATGCCAAAAGATGTCACGCCTGTCAAATACATGGCGATTTCATCCATCAAGCACCAGGATACCTCCACTCTATGACCTCTACCTGGCCGTTCGAAATGTGGGGGATGGACGTGGTTGGTCCTATCAGCCCACCATCATCAAAGGGACATCGGTTCATCCTAGCGATAACCGATTACTTCTCAAAGTGGGCCGAAGCTATCCCTTTGAAAGAGGTGAAATCTTCTAACGTGATCAAGTTCGTGAAACATCACGTTATTTACCGCTTCGGTGTGCCTCGGCGTATCATCCATGACAATGGACCCCAGTTCATCAGCCAGGCTTTCCAGAGATTCTGCGCTAAGTTCAGAATCCAGAGTGTGTCCTCAACGGCATACTATCCTGCTGCTAACGGTCTTGCAGAAGCCTTCAACAAGACTATTGGTAAGCTTCTCAAAAAGTTCGTCTCGAAAAGTCAACGAGACTGGGACGACAAGCTGGGTGAATGCTTATGGGCCTACCGCACAACGGTGCGAACCCCAACTAAAGCCACGCCATTTTCCTTGGTATACGGATGCGAAGCCGTCCTTCCATTGGAAATACAAATTCCCTCTCTACGCGTCGCCTTGACAGCGGAAATGACAACTGAGGAGAAGCATCAGCAGCGACTCCAGGAGTTGGAAGCCTTAGACGACAAGCGTTTGCAGGCCCAACAACAAATCGAGCTTTACCAAGCTCGTATCACCAGAGCCTTCAACAAGAAAGTCAAAGCGCGAACTTTCAAGAAAGGCGACCTTGTCTTAGCTGTCCGAAGACCCATGGTCATGACGCACAAGACAAAAGGAAAATTTCAGCCCAAATGGGAAGGACCGTTTGTAGTAGAGTCAGTCTACTCAAATGGGTCATATCGCCTCATAACTTCAAATGGCGATACACTCATGATGCCGATCAATGGCAAATTCTTGAAGAAGTACTATCCTTAATAGTAATCTTCCTCCGATCAAGTTAAAAGTACACCTCTGATCAAACATCCGACGCCTCCGATGGCTAAGGATAGAGGAAAATGTTGGCCTTTAAGCCCGACATAAATCCTCGACAAACTCATCATGCTGAGGGGAATAGCATGGCTAGCCCAACTCAAACGGTAGTTGGTAAAGGCATGCAAACCCGTTGACAGCTGAGGATTTGCTAAAAATCCTAAGGGACACGTTCCCATTTGATCCGACGCCCTCGACGGCTAAGGATAGAGGAAAATGTTGGCCTTTAAGCCCAACATAAGTCCTCGACAACTCATCATGCTGAGGGGAATAGCATGGCTAGCCCAACTCAAACGGTAGTTGGTAAAGGCATGTCAAATCCGTTGATAGCTGAGGGTTTGCTAAAAATCCTAAGTGGACTCGAGTCCACTCTTTCCTCCAAAATCCCTTACCAATTCTCATCCATAGAATGGTAGGACCACAAAGTGCAATCATTACTACGTTAACACTATACCTCTGGTAATGAATACCCTTTGTCGGGTATAAACTTTGCTTGTTAACTCTGCATAGAGTAACAAACTCTCAAATTTGCCAAGTTAACACTATACCTCTGGCATTTCAAATTCCACTTGTCAATTCTCATCAATAGAATGACAGGTCCTCAAATTGCTCTTATCACGAGCCAATTCTTGTCAAGTTAACATTACACCTCTGACAAACTACTGTTTAAGTTAACATTACACCTCTAAGCAGTACATCGAGTGCCTGTCAAGTTAATATCACACCTCTGATAGTCACCTTTCTTCAGACTTCCGTATCGAAGCTGAAATGGACGATGCCAAGTTAACACTACACTTCTAGCATCCGAGTCATCGCTAAGTTCAACAATACACCTATGGCCATGACCGTTCTCGACTTCCTCGTCTAAGTCGAGATGACCAATGCTAAGTTCAACATCACACCTCTAGCATTACCTCACTGTTAAGTTAAACATTACACCTATGACAGTGACATTCTGAGTTAAGTTAACATCACACCTCTGACTCACATCCTTGTCAAGTTAACACCACACTTCTGACAAGACTATCTCCAACCCGTTAAGTTAATATCACACCTCTAACGGTAAAAGCTTTACTAGATTCCTCGCGGGTCTAGTTTCACTTGTTATTCTCTTCAACAGAATAACAGGTCCACCTAAAGACATTGTTAGGTTAACATTACACCACTGACAATGTTTTATCAAATTCCCCAGCTGACCTTGAATCAAGTCAATCCTAGACACTTGACAAAAGTTCACCTTCTCTGGGAGTACGCATTCCCCTGTCACTTTCTTTATAAAGTGGCGGGTCCACCAAAATCATTCTTTTGCTTCTAAAACAAAACATTCAAGACAACAGAAGAGGCAAAAAGAAAAGTGTCACTTTTATTCATATCCAAACACATGAAAGTGATACAAAACGCTCTCTTATACAATAAGATTGAGTGTTACAATTAAGGAGTACAAAGAAGTCTTTCTCTCTCTTTGAGGCCGTACTCACTCCTTGAATCCGCATCTGATCCTGAGTGCATGATGTCTGGAGAAGTGCCGAATTGTGGCGACTGTTGGAACCGATTGCACTTTGATGCACGACGCCAACTTCGAAAGCGCCCTAGCTGACTAAGCCAGGAGCAATGGTGTTCTTGAGGTCCGGCGGCAACAGAAGAGCCTGCAACCCTTCGTTCAAGAGTTGATCTTTCCCCCGCAGGCCATCCAAAGGACATGGACTGTCCTTGATGTTACTTCTGGGATGGGAGAGGAAGAGGATCCTCTCCGCCACCGCAACCGCCGGAACCTCCTCGCCTTCATACTTGACCTGACCATCTCTTGCCATCAGGCAAGAGTGGTGCAGGAGATCTGAAGAGACCTTGGCGAGATTTGGGTCCTCGTCAGAGATATAATTTACTCTCTTACAAACGACGAGGACCATAATTTACTCTCTTACAAACGAACATTGAGCAAGCTCGCCGGTTGAAGCACTCTTCCAGGAGACCAGCGAACCTGCAAAGAACAAATAAGAGAATCAGAAAATCTGAAACTTAGTATACTTTAAAAACTAAGTAACAGACGCGGCAGTCATTGAAGACTTCAGACGCGGAAATGATCTGCACAAGTCAAACCACCGCGTCAGCAGAAACAGACGCGAGTTAAAACTGTGCCACTCCCAGGATTCAAACGCGGTCTCAGTTTGCACCCGCGTCTAATGTAATAGACGCGAAAAACTTCAAACGCCGAAAATTTCCATCTCTCTGTTGGTGAACAGGAGTTGTAAGATTCAGGTCTGAAGCGCGCCAAGGCAATAGCCATGAGCAAAGCCAGCGTCAAGAGCCCGCGTTCAGAAAAGTTCAAGTCACCAGCACAAATTCCAGAATAGGAATGCACCAGAATTTCATTCGGATGCCTATGCCAAAATACAGGCTATGGACATCATCGGGGTGACATACCAGCAGAAACCTCTGTCCAGAGTTGACCTCTTTTGCATCCAAACGCGGGTGCGCAGGATGACATGAGAGAGGATTCCTTCTGAAGAGACCAAACAGAGGCATGAGAGCTCTGGGTCATCTTCATCCATGGGGTCACCTTCATCCATGAAGACGGTTCTCTGAAAGATAATTCAAGGCGAGACTTCTCTCGGAGCAAAACAAATGAAAACAGTCTAAGTTGGATTGATAAAGAGGAAGAGGGTGCACTCTATTTATAGGCGGTCCCTAATAACTGTCATTAATGGGGCATCAATCGGAACCGTCGCGCACAACTGTCAAAGCCCAATCAAAAACGGACGCGTGGAGTGCTGCTTCGGAAACCGTCGAAATGCGCCGGTTTTTCAACCGCCAGCGTCGGTTCTGCATGCAAGAGCATTAACGCCTGAACCCAATAAGAGGCTGACGCGTGGATAACTGTGTTGGGAAGCAACGGATGACCCGGAACCCCAATCGACGGTGAAGACTTGACGTTCAAAGATCTCCTAAAAATCTTTTAAAGTCATGCTGCATTGAACGCAGATGGGAAAGTCGCTCGAGGTTGCGTATCCCGTGTCTGATCGATCCGCGTCTTTCTTAGCAACCGCGTTTCACTCTGTGATTGACGCTGCGTCTCACTCCATGGACTGACGACCGCGTCTCACTTTATAGATCAAAGCTGCGTCTCATCAAGAAGACCGCGTTTCACTCTGTGATTGACGCTGCGTCTCATCAAAAGGACTTAGTAAATCTAAGTTCCTGTGGACTGACGACCGCGTCTCACTTTATGGATCAATGTCGCGTCTCATTAAGAAGACTCAGAGTCAAGGCCGCGTTTCATCAACAGAACTTAGTCTTACCCAAGTGCCAGTTACCAAGGAGTTGGATTCGCCTACAGCTGAGCAAAGAAGATGGAGCAAAATTTTTCAAACTTTTATTATAAACAGTAAAAGTGGATACAAACACTCTAAACAGAGTGTCCTCCTCTTTACAAAAAAAAAAGAGGAAAAGAAAAGAAGGCTAAATGTCCGGGTTCGCCAAGGTACGGATTTGTTCCCTAAGGCGGTGAATCTCGTGTTGGCGCGTCCTTTCCGCTTCCATAATAGCCCGGTCCCGCAGTTCCTCTTCCGATAAGAAATTTCTTGCGGCCAGCTGCGCTCGCAGAGATTCCACCCTGGAAGAATGTAGAGACAGACTCTCTTCAGCTCGCGCCCTAGCAGCTTGTTGCTCCTCTAGCTGCTTCTTGATGTTAGCAAGCTTTTCCTCATTGAGCGCAAGCACCACTTCTGCCTTGGCAATGGTGTCCCGAGCCCTGATGATGACTTGCTCTGTGCTCTGCATGACAAGCTCGGATTCCCTTGAATCGCCAGCTAGTTTCTGACATTCAGCCTGGGAATATTCGAGATTGCGGATCTCTGCAGCGATTTGTGCCTCCGCTTCCTGTCGCTCTCGTTCTTGAGCAGCTAGGAGCCTAGTCAGGGTGGCCTGAGCCTCACTAAAAGAGCCAGCATCTTCCAAAGACTCTAGCTCCTGTAGGTAGTCTCCCAGTTGCTCTACCACCCGCAGGCATGCCCTGGCAAGTGAAGGGCCTCCCGCCAATTCGACGCTTATGGCCATATTTTCAAGAAGCCTCTGGGCGAACTGGAAGGTGCTGTGTCCACGGAAGATGAGATCAATACATGATCCCATCGAGGTGAAGAATTGTTGCACCATCTGACGTGCCAGCTCCCCCATGTCTTCACCACCTAAGAAGCTTCCCGACCCTTTTTCTGTCACGGGATAAGGGACATAGGGCGGGTCTTCTCGCACAAGAGCCGTGCCAGCCGTCGATGTGACAAGAGCAAGACTACCCACTGGCGCTTCCTGGAGCGCTGCCTCTGCAGGAGCTTCCACGACCAAGGAAGGAGCTGTAAGCACAACCTCTTCAGAAACTTCCACCGAGGATTGAGCTGTGTGGCCTTCTGGAAGGGTGCTGATCGTCAGACTCCCCACCTGAGCCCCCTCAGTCAGAACTGCCTTACTAGGCTCGAGTTCCGGAGGCGTCGAGTCCTGTAGAATGGGGGTCTCCCCAGCTTCAGCAGTAGCCTTCTCCACCGGCGGAGTGAGAGCCTCCTCAGCCTCAATGGTTGTTTCCCCTCCTGGCAAAGGGGAAGGCTCCCCAACTTCAACAGCTGCCCCCTCCGAGGTTATCTCAGCGGCCGAAGCCTCAATCCCCTTGGGCTGGGTCAACTCTGTTTCCATCGCCTCGACATGCGAAGTTGTACCTTCAGCAGGGATTATCGCCAGCGGTAACGCAGTCGATGATTCACCCTCATGTTGTTCCTCCTCCGAGACGTCAAAGAATCCGCCCTGATCAGGAAGAGCGGGTTCATCGCCATAGTCGACTTTATCTTCAAAGTCACTTTCTCCCAATGCCGAAGAAGACGATAGCGCCACGCGAGGAAGCTCCGCAACAGGAGCCTTACCCCCAATCACTCCAGTGGTAGGACTAGGGTCGACTGCCCGAGGATTGGAAATAAAGACGCTAGGAGACCCCGGCTGCTGTACCTCGTCTCTCCCTTCATGAGCAGAAGGAGACTCGCCCATGATGTCAACCTCCGGTGACTCGGTATCACCAGCAACAAGGGGTCGCTCAACGAGCTCCCCTTCTTCCACGGTCTCGCTGCGCGACCTAGGAGCACGGACCGAGCTTGGAAAATCTTCATCTTCCAGCGGTTCCTCAACTCTAACAGGGACACCTTCAGGAGGATCCTCAACTCCAGCAGAGATAGCTCTGGATTGAGAGACTTCAGCCGTTAAGTCCCTCCGAGCCTTCTTTGGGGCAGGCTCAACTACAGAAGCAGAGCGTCGACGACGCTTCCTCGCTAATTGCTTCGACCTCCTTGCCGGTCGCGGCTCCACTCTCATTGCTGGTGGCTCCGCCCTCGTCGCTTGCGGCTTTGCCCTTGCCGGTCGCGGCGCCGCCCTCACTACTGGGGGCTCCCTCCTCGATCGTTTCTCGACCTCCCTCTGAGCTTTCAGGTACTGGTCGAGAAGTTTAGTACGTTTACTGGATTCAGACCTCTCCTCGAGACTGGCATTGATACTCTCAAGACATGAAGACTCCGGAATAAGATCTGGCGTCTGGCCGGCTTGGGAGTACCAAGTACAGAAGCTGAAGCTCATACGGCACTTAGGCGCCTCGTCGGGTAGATGGAACGTTGCTCCCGTCCCTCCAGCCACACTGTAATACCAAGCCCGAGCGCCTTCGAACAGGTTCCCGTCAAAGGCAAGTTGAGCATTGGGATTCCCGACGTAAAGCTGATCATAGCCAAATTGTCGGGCAAAACGACTTGGCATATACGGTTCGATAGTGCAGGAAGTTCCTTGGCGAAACAGCACATATCCTGGTCGTATATTGATCAACCACCAGAAGGCTCCAGCAGGCAATTGCGAGAAGTCATCCCGCCCAGCGACATCCGTGAACAACTCCCCGGGGGCTGCATCTTGAACCTCTGGAAAGCAGCGGTTGAGCTGGTAGTTGGCGGCACAGGAAAGACGCTTCCTAATGTAATACAGGTAGGTGTCATGCCACTCTGAACGTTCCAGCCGCTGCACAAATGGGATATGATCCACGCTCCCACGCGCTGCCGTCATTAGAGACGGGCAATGCATCACGTACCAAGCCATGAGGTACGTGTAAGGCAGCTCAATTCGCGGGTTGGGGTGCTTCACCGTCGGGTTCCCCTCTGAGTCGGTATACGGCTCCCCACGAGAATTAGCAGTCTTTGGGGGTCCGCAGAAGCTCTTGGTCAACACCCGCAGCCCGCTTTGAATACCAGCCACCACGGCGGGAAGAAGGGCTATGGGGTGGCCATGAGCCAAGAGTACCGCCGGGTACACCACATCTGCCACAATAACTTCATGTGGTAGCGTGGGCACCACACACCTCTTCAGCCACAACATCAGGAAGCCCGCCAACAGCGCCTGATCAGAAATAGGGGTCCGGCTTGATGGTGAAAGCTCTCAAAGACCAAGTCAGGGTCGAAGCCGTCCTCGTTCGACTCCGTGGTGTAGAACTTGTCAGAAGCTGCGTCGATCCTGTCTTCAACTTCCCCACCAGAACTAGGAGCTAGTCGGATTACTGGGAGATCTTTATTGCTGACATTATTAAACAGATAATCAGCCCAGGATAGTTGCTTGACGCCTCCTGACCTCCAGGCAGTTGTCTGACCGCAGATGTAGAAATGGCACATCACCTCCCAGTAGGTCTCGTACACTTGAGGAGCTTCTTTTTCCAAAAGGCGCAGCTCCCTGGTGGTTGGGACAAATTCCTTGTAAGGAATATCCCCTGACGACAACCCGGAGACCTCATACAATTCGTGTAGGGCAAGGCCCATCTCTCCAACCGGAGTAAAGAATGTCCCCGTCCGAGGATTGTAGCGCTCCAGAATCCAAAGAAGTTATGGGAACTCATCGGGACGCCCCACTGCACGGCCCTGACTGCTGGGTACAGCCCCACGCGCTTCAGTGGCCCCTCAAGATTGGTAAGGACAAAACCCACCATCCTACCCCACCAGTAATTCTCTGGAGAATGGACCCATCCATACGTACGGAAGTCGACAGGATAGTCACCCCCTGCTTCTATGAAGGAATTGAGGAAGGTGGTAGCAAGCTCCGGATCTCTCCAATTGGGATTTCAGGCTTGGACGACGCAGGGAACAGTCCGACAACTGACCCGTCATGACTATCATGGCGGTCTACCTTTTGGAGGCCAAAGTCACCAAGGGCGATCTCAGGGATATACTGGGAAATGTCCCATTCCATCTTTCGGGAACAGACATGTGTTGAAAGTAGGACATCGGGAACATCCTCTCCATGTCTGGAAGAAAGAATCTTCCGCCCTTTATCTCACGGAGCCATTTATAGGTCCCCTCAGACACACGACGGCCATCGTCATAGATATGATCCCCAAAGAAGAAGGCAGGCTTCTCCAACCTGACACCGTCATCCGTTTTGAGCGCGGCATCGGTCATAAGTGCCCGGAAGGTTCTCCTGTTAACATTAGAGAGCCTGCGATCCAGCAACTGGTCAGCAGTCACGGGGACACTCATTCTTTGCACAAAGGTCAAGCCCCGGTCGGCACCACCCACGCGGCCAAAATGGTGCATCTTGGCAAGTGAACCTGAAACATGCGGCACTGCAAAAGAAAAAGACACTTGGTCAGATACTTTGCCAAAAATAAGGGAAAACGCTAAGTGTTCATAATTCAAAAACGCAGCCGAGACATTGGACGCAGGAGTTATCATCCGCGTCCAGACCTGCGAACTTGCACCAAAACGCAGAAGAGATACTGGACGCAGGAATTTTTCGAATCCGCGTCCAGACCTGCAAAGCTGCGTTCTGCAAACCAAGACTTGTGAAAATTCGAAGTACTTGGATTCAAACGCCAGATTCTACAAAATCGGCGGTTGAAGACACAGAACGCAAGGATCAAATCCGCGTTCTGCAAACCAAGACTTGAAGTGAAGGACCCAGAGTGCAGAGTTCACCAGCGTCGGATCATCAGGCCCGCGCCCCGGTTATCATCTCAAGGACAGCGTCCGAGAATCAAACACGATCTTGTGTTAAAGGTTCTTAGGGTTCTATGAACATGTTTTAATGGCGGAACCCACACCGAAGGTGCATTTTTACCTCGAAAAACACCCTCCTGCGCAGAGGAAGCATCTCTCTCAGCCTCGGCGACGGTCGCCCTTGAGGTCGATGCAGTCGGTCTCGTCTTGGGAGCCATTGAAAATCAAGAAATCCGAGCGAGGAGATGAATAGTTGAACAAGAGAAGGAAGTTCTTTTTCTCAGAGAATGCGTTCGTTCGGAGAAGAAGATACATCTCTCCAACTGTTGCCTTTTATAGGCACAGAGATTCGCGAAGATACGCGGCGTTTGGCCCAATAAACGCTGCAGCGAATCGCTGCCTGACGCGTGGAGCCAAATCATTGTTTGAACAGGGAAGATCATGCGTCGCGACCTCGCCACAAGTCAAAAGTTGACACGTGGAGCAGTTCATTTAATGAACCGGGGGATCCGCGCGCCAAAAGGCGAAATCTCGCCGTTTCCCCAGGCCAGCTGGCGGCGTAATCATGACATAGCACAGGTGAGCGTCCCAAAGTACGCGGCTCTTCGGTGGACATGCCCCGTCAGCATCATCATAAATGCACCCAGAAAATCGCGTCTGCGTTTCAAGAGATGCGTCTCTCCAAAGCCCGCATCCCCTCAAACAGGCCAAACATCGCGTCTCGCTAAGAAGTCGCGTCTTTAAAGCAGTTTCTACTTTTTTCAAAAAGGAACCTGCGTCCAGTCTCCTGCTTCTACAAGTCAGTTCAACAGTACACTGACGCAAACAAACAACCAACCACTCCCGGCCAAAAGCGCACCCGTGACAGACTAAAAGCAATCGGGGAGGTCTAGACTGTGTATCTAGACACTCAACACGATCAACTCTGACGGCTTCAAAGAGTTCAACAGTACACTCACGAAGACCAATTCCAGATAAGATCAAACCCGAAGCATCAACAGTCCAGTCATAAAACGCGAACACGGCTAAGATCCAAAGTATTCCGAAATCCGTCCCATTTAACTGCGGAATATCAGAAACTTTGGAGGGGGTTCTGTAGGCTGTCTAAAAATGACTAACAGACCAGCCATTAAGGAAGCAGAGTCTCAAGCTCTAGACGCGAGAAATCGATGCTCGCGTCTCAGCATTAAGACGCGTTGGCTCTACACCCGCGTCACAACGTTCAGACGCGTCGGCCCGAAGCCCGCGTCTCAGCATCAAGGCGCGTCGGCCCGAAGCCCGCGTCTCAGCATCAAGGCGCATCGGCCCGACGCCCTCGCCTCAGCATCCAGACGTGAAGGCCCGAAGCCCGCGTCTCAAACTTCAAGGCGCGTTTGGCTCGACGCCCGCGTCTCAGTTGCAACTGCCCTGATTGCGGGGCCAGTCACCGCGCATGTAGCGGGTAGTGGCCCCTCATTCGGGAGCGTTTTCAGGAGGCACCTTCACCCCCTGAGATCCCTATAAATAGCCTTGTTTTGCTATGAAGAGAGGATCGGAGTTTTTGGAGAGACACACAGGGATAGAGGCTTGAGAGGATCGAAGCTTGGCAGAAGATCAGAGTTTTGAAGAGAGAGAGCTTTGAGATAGGGCATCATCAAAATCGATCGAATCCAGGCAGAAGGATCATCAAGAGAGAAGCACGACTCTTCAGCGAGCTTACTGAGTACTAGCCGCTCTTCGCCTACCTCCTCTTTGAGAGTTTTGGTAGACGGAGCTGAGTTACTCTTTCTACCAACCGAAGAGAAGACCCCCGACGGTCCAGGACGGTCATCTGGTCAACAGAGAACAAGATTCACTCTCCATCGCCACACGAAGAACCCAGCTTTAAACAAAGGGAAGATTCAGACATCCTCCCTCCCTTGTAACTGGAAAAGAGGAAGAGTAGTTCTTTTGGTTGTAATCGTTTCGCTTGAATCAAGGAAATCTTTTACAGCTAAAACCACTTTCTCCGACCACCAAAGTTTCCCGGCCCCTACACCAGTGTCCTAGAAATGACTTAGAAAAGGGTCAAATGCAGAAAGTTCCGTATGCGTCAGCTGTTGGGACCTTGATGTATGCACACACTTGTACCAGGCCAGATATCAGTTTTGTTGTTGGGATGTTAGGAAGATACCAGAGCAATCCAGGAATGGAGCACTGGAAATTAGCTAAGAAGGTAATGCGGTATCTTCAAGGGACGAAGGACCATATGCTCACATATAGGAGATCAGATCAGTTGGAAGTGATAGGCTATTCGGACTCATATTTTGCTGGTTGCCCAGATAGCAGGAAGTCTACTTCAGGCTTCATATTCTTGCTAGCAGGTGGGGCAATCTCGTGGAAGAGTGTAAAGCAGTCTATCACTGCTTCATCCACGATGGAGGCTGAGTTCATAGCTTGTTTTGAAGCCTCAAATCATGCATTATGGTTAAGGAATTTTATCTCAGCACTTGGTGTAGTTGACTCTATTGCCAGGCCACTGAAGATATATTGTGATAATACAGCAGCCGTTTTCTTCTCTAAGAATGGTAAGTACTCTAATGGTTCCAGACACATGGAACTTAAGTACATGGTGGTTAGAGAAAGAGTTCAGAAACAGAAAGTGTCAATTGTAAGTATAAGTACCACTTTAATGGTTGCTGATCCAATGACAAAGGGATTGCCTCCAAAGACATTTAAGGAACATGTTGTTAGAATGGGTCTTTTGAGCAATCTGTAAATGTATATTTTGGTACTTATGTAATTGACATTATTGCGCAATGAAAGTTTGTTTCTGTATTTCCTGTTATCCAATTATGTGTGCACATATTATGTATGGATGTTTATTAAACAGGAAATGTCTTTACAAGACAATTACAGGGGTCATTTTGGTTATGGACTCAATTAGTAAGGGTTATCAATGTTGTGGTACATAGAAGGGAGTATGACGTGGATGTTGTATAACCGCTATGACTCGCATTGGTGGTCCAAGCTAATTGCAGTATTACTGTATTTCATATTTGGGCTTATCAGTTGTTGTTTTTAAAATTCGTGATCACGTGTCAAAGTTTTTTTAGTATGGAATCCAATGGAGTCAAAATGTTTGAAAAATGAGTCTTTTCTTTTATTTGTTTTCTAAAGTTTTAACCTAATCGGTTTAGTGGTCCAAGTAGGAGAATGTTAGTCTCACATTAAGGTGGCCCACTAACCTTGCTTAATTAATTGGATTCCTAATTAAAGTTAACTGATATTAAAGATGCCCATATAAAGTTACATTTATATATAAGTTAATAATCACATGAGGTATAAAGGAACCATGATGGGTGGTTTTATCTCAAGGGTTATTTTAGTAAATGTTGGACCCTCTTCTCTCCTCCTGAAAAGAATATAACCTAGGCTCATTATTTGTGAGCAATAAGAAAATACATCATATTTGCAAGGTTGTGAAAGGAAAAGGAGATAGAGAGAAGAAGGGTCTGCATTAGGGTTTCTTACAGGATTAAAGAGAAGGATCAAAGTCTTCATCCATCTACTTCCTTCAGTTCATCAATGGCTTCAGGTATAATGATTTAGTATTGATTTAATTATGTATTTGATTTCTTGAGATGATTGATTCTAGATCCATGACAATTTATCCGCATAAAGTTTATACAAATCTCTTACATCAAATACACAATCATGTGGAGAAAAAAAGAGATAAAGAACTGGACTCCCTTGTGCTGACCCCCAACCACCCCAAGCTACAGCGTTCAATGTGTAGGGTCCAGTCCCATGCATGTGGAATGTGGACTTACGTTTGCTTGGCAAGTGACCCCAAGATGTAAACTAAGTACCCAATGCATAGGGCAGTTAAAGAGATAGAAAGAAAATAAAGAAATAAAAGGAAAGAGTCCATCCATGCATGAGAGATCTAATCTCTTAACTACTGTTCAACTCCAAGGCCACATTGAGAGAGGGGGGGGGGTGGGGGGGGGGGGGGGGGGCGGGGGCGGGGGGGCAAGAGAGAGAGAGAGAGAGAGAGAGAGAGAGAGATCATCTCTTCAAGTAAAATACTGATCAGCTACTTCACCATAGGGCTGCTTGCTCTGCTTGTGAACCAAACCACTAAACGAGGAGAGAGAAATATTGGCCTCTTATGGATTATATGTTTAATGCCATCTCTATCAGTCAACCCTTTGTGGGCCCCATAAATGGGGAGCCCCTTATTGAAAAGCCTAGTGGCCTTGGAAGGATGTGAGGAATCTAGTGAGTCCTTAGTTTATAATCATATAATTTTTAATTTTTTAATTTTTATTTTTTGTTTTTTGATTTCCTTTGGATTTGGGATGGTTGAAATCAATAAAATATGATAACCAAGATTTTGCAACATGCCTCTTTATCTAAAATGCTCTGAAATGAAAGAGTTGGGATTCAAAATTAAGGAAAATTCTTAGAATTCTTGCAAGATTTTATAATTAGATTATTTTGAAGTTCTCTTAGGAAATTTGGAGGATTTTCAATTTGTCCATTTTTCTGATAAATTGACTTTTCTTCTAAAGATCTCTTTGGTGACGCCATAGAAAATCCTCGAGCAGAAAAGGATTTGTAAGATGAATTTATGTAACTGACTCTAAAAAGTCATGATATATACTTTGAAATTATTATTTGAAAATGGGACGCTGCAAAATGCAATTCAAATTATCGTAAAGTGAGGGGCTATTCTGCACAAAAGAACCATCATTCTAATACATTTTTTTTTTATGGCCTTGGACCTGGAGTTTGAGATGCCAACCACCAACTACTTTTTCTAGGTACTATTTATATGATTTATGGTTTGTCCAAACCCACATGGAAATTTGTTTCTTGGTAGGAGGAAATTAATCAGATGATGGCTGGGGTTGGGAGGGGTTTCTAGTAGAGTAGAGATGGTAAAAAATGAGAATGTTTTTGTTTTTGTGGAGTTCTTTGTGCGTGGGCCCCTCAAGTCTTATTAAGATGCTTTCATTCCATCAAGGACTTAGATATGTCACCCCACATGAGCCCCATCCAAGCCTCACATACAGAAAACAATATGGTTGAGTATGATATGCATGCATCCATGTACATATATGTATGCATGTTTGCATAACATGTTTATCATAAATCCATACCATTTCATGTAAAACACATTTGAATCAACATGCTAAGGGATCAGGGGGACACATGAAGACCAAGAATTGGAATTAGTACATTTGTTTGTTTCCTTGCTTGCCCAAATGCCATGAAATTACCAATGGGACAATACCATATTACTTGGTTTTGTTTCAATTGTCAACTTATTTGTTATTCATGATTCATCCAAAATTTGTACTTAATTGTTTTGTCTCTCAATTGTTTCCTAAAGTTGGCATGAATTGGCATGTAAAATCTTTTCTATCTATTTTCATACGCTTTAGAATGACTAAAATAGTACATCTAAAATAGATCACAAGCATTTAAAGACACTTAGAATGATTAATTCTTTTATACCTTTAGAATAGTAGTTTTCTCTTTGCAGACATGAGGTTCCTTTGATTATCAATATTTTTGGGCTGCTAGAGTATCAATCTGGTCAATTTCTTCTTGATAGTCTGTGTAACGCCCCGATCCCATAGGTACGGAGATGTTACTGTGACATATATACGCAGAGCGGAAATACCCTCACATATATACGCTAAGCATCAGTACATGCAAGAATCAGAATACGGTAGCACAATAATAATATACATTCCTACAGAAAAGTACAAGCACATAGTTATCACAGAGAGTGATACAATATTACAGAAATATTATATCACCAAATAATATAAAAGTACGATTTACAAAGAGATATACAAAATCAAATGCTGAGAGATGCTCTGTAATATCTCTAGTCTAATAATACTGTATTTTTATTTTTCTACAAGTATTTATTTTATTTTACTAGTTATTTTAGTATTATTTGCTAACTTGATTTATTATGTGTATTAGTATTAGTATTATGTATGACTTGTAGACTCTTATTGCTATATTTAATTATTTTAAATTATTATTAATGGGTAGTATTATTATTTTCATTCCAAGCCCAATAAGCTCAAGCCCATTATCCTTTTCATTTCATTTTATTTTCTTTTTTCTAAGCTCACATGAGCTAAGCCCACATGCCCAATATCTATTTTCTTATTTCTCCATATTTCTTATTTCTTTTAATTAAAGCCCAAAACCCATTATCATGAGACCCTTACCCATTAACCCTAAATCCAATCTTAATCCTAATTCAATCTATAATTTCAAATCTAAACCAAATCTCTTTGAGATTTTTAACAACCTTCAATTCTTATCCAATCTTACTAAATTAAGCCATTTAAATCTAATTAGAATTCATATTTCTAAAATATCTTATATCCTATATAAACACCCAAACCCCTTTTTCTCTTCTTCCTCAAGAGAAACCCTAATCCAACTCTCCCCACTTTCATCTTTCTCTTCTCCTCCAAACCCTTTTTCTCTTCTACCTCCAAAAGAAAATCATGGCCCAACTCTACTCATCTCCTTCCTTCTTTTCTCCTCATGAACAAAAGATCTTGAAGTACAAATTGAGGAGCATGTTAGGGGATCACAAATCAGGTAAGTAATTTATTTTTTTAAAATTATTTTATCAAAATTTATTTGATATAAATTGTTTATTAAAATCATGTCTCACTATAATCTCCATGAATATGTTTATATATCAAAACTCAACATTAAAATCCAATCTAAAATCCCATTAAAAATTTGATGAAGATCAAATAATTTATATTTACATACTTTTAAAGTTTTTTATAAAGGATTAAAAGAAAATTAAATAAAGAAAAAAAAAAGAAATTCAAAAAAAAATGAAATCTGGACCAGGCCCAGCTCCGGCCTGGTCCACCTGGGCTCGGCCAGCCGAGAGCAGCGCTGTGTCCTTGGGTACACAACAGTGGGCCCGGCCGGCCCACTGTACACACACTTTAAAAAAAAAAAAAAAGAAAATGAAATCTGGACCAGGCCCAGCTCCGGCCTGGTCCACCTGGGCTCGGCCTGGGCCACTGCCAGGGCCAAAGGCCCTGCTATTTAAAAAAAAAAACAGAGAAAATACGGACCAGGCCTGGGCCTGGCCTGGTCCGGCCTAACCTGGACTGGGCCTGGGCTAATGCTGGATTTATAAAAAAAAAAGAAAGAAAGAAAGAAAGAAAGGGAATAAAAGAGAGAAAGATGAATTGACATATTAAAATAATTATTAAATAAAATAGAGAAAAAAATATAAATAATATTCTACAACACTTCTCCTTTCTAAGATAAAAATTTTAGAGTAATACCAATATAAATTAATTCAAATCATCCACTTTAAAACCATATTCCTTAATGGTAAATCTAGACCTGTTGAGTATTTTAATAATTTAAAGCCTATTAAAAATCAAATAAAAATTAGAAATTGGTTTAAATTAAACCTACTAAATTCACTAAACCTAAAGAATCATATTTCTAACCCCCTAAACTAATTAATCAAGATTAAATCTCTTATAACTCCCAAGTAAAATATTTTTTTTAAAAAATAACAATTCCTATTGAATAATTCATGTAGATTTATCAAGGCCTTGTAATCTCAGTGCTTCGGACTTGGGATGGATCTCAGGTGAGTGTTTCCTCTTCCTTCTATAATTCTAATTGTGATCTTCCTCCCTCTCTCTTTATTAATTATATGATCGTAAATACGTTTTGTGTATGTTGCAATTTGATTGAGTAGAGCATGGTTGTGCGTTGTCGCCTTCTTCTATGTTACATGTTGAATGCGTAAGTATATGTCATGTATATATATATATATCTATTATGTTGGAGCCCTATATTCATCATATGGGTATTTGGAATATCATATAGACATATCAGGATGTAGCACGAGAGTATATGAGAAGATGTGGAGATTGAGAATATTGTGCAGGATCTATTACAGTATCAGGTTGCAGGCAGACTAGTCGACTTGCCCAGGATTATAGTCGACTAACACCTCTGTTAGTCGACTAACCCCAGATCCCTAGTCGACTAGTATAGCTTCTAGGAGATATTGGACTCTCTGTATTTCCACTGTTAGCCGACTTGATACATATAGTTGTCGACTAATAGTTAGTGTAGTCGACTTATACCTTGCCCCTAGTCGACTAATAGGCTGACCTGGAAGTTGTATAGCTCTCTGTATCTCGGTTAGTCGACTAGTCTTACCTGTCAGTCGACTTGGCCTAGGTGTAGTCGACTTGGCCCACTTGATTAGTCGACTATACCTTCTTCTAGTCGACTTGTATATAGCCCTAGTCGACTAATACCTGTCTGTCAGCTGTGCATGGTTCCTTGATGGATTGTGGACTTCACCCATGGATTATGTATTGGTTATTGATAGATGTATATGATATCGAGGGATAGATATTAGATGGAATGACTTGACTTATCATGATAGATCTTTATGCATGGATTGGATATGTTGTCAAGTGTGGGATCTGATGTTGACCTTAATAGAAATGTGAACCCTTGAGAACTTGGGAATCCGATTAGATTATTAGAGTGAGAGAACTAAACTTGATGATTGATATATGTTGGAACAGCAGTTTATGTATCAGATTACTCGATGTGTATTGATACTCGATTGTTATGGAACTATTGGAAATCATGAGTTGGTTGTAATGACTTGGATCTATAGTTGGGTATTTGAGGACATATTAGACATGATTGAATTAGTTGAGTTGTGACTTAGATTGATCTTGAGTTAGTAGTTATCCAGAATCTATATTCTTTATGTTGGAGTCTGACTTGTATTGAGATGAGATTGACGTAGTCAGTTTATTGTTGTAACCAATTGGGATTTGTTTAGATGATATGTTGTTGATATTGAGTACCAAGAATAGATATTCTAGACCACATATTGTTGGAGGATATTTCATCTGTAGTTATGATTATGGAGTATGTTGACTTGTTGATATTGAGGACATACCGTGCGCTTCATGTATAGTGACTGATCAATTAGTTAGGGAGATAGAGTTGTTATGAGAGTGATCTCATTGATATTGGTGATTATAATATATGTTCAGAGTTTCATGATAGCTATTGATCGACTTTACTTATTGGTGACTTTAAGAGTGATGTATGGATGGTCTTTAGAATCTGAGTTATAGTATACTTTGACTGGATTGTTCTATTCTTGACAGTAGGTCATTACTCAGCCTGGATATCTTGTCTTACCTGTGAAACCTGACTGGTTATTCTTTATATATATACCTGACAACTATCATGTTCATGTTACTGAAATTTGCTGGGAAAATATTATTACACGGTAACAACACCCGCATGTTCACTTGTTATATATATTCCTGTTATGCCGGTATCATGTTCCTTGATATTATATACTCCTGTTATACCGGTACCCTGACTTTCACATGTTGATATTGTTACCGTGACTACCACTGAGTTATCTCAGCGATTCAAGTAACATGCATGTTAAATAATCTTGATAAACTAAAACATGATAACAAACAACTTGCACTGGGATTGGGGAGATTGATGGAGGAGACAGCGTCCGTATTTTGGGTGGACCTAGGATTTAGGTTGCGCAGCCGAAAGAGGGTTCCACTGCAGGGTTCCCGTGGGGTGACTAGCACCCCGTCATGTTTCCAGTTATACATGTTATACATGTACCTGTTCCTGTTTACATGTTCCTGACTACCTTGCGGTAGGTCCTGGTTCAGCCCAGGAGTCTGGACCGTGGTCCCGGGTATGCACGGACCCACCTAAAGCATGGACAATGTCTCCAACCGATCAGTTTCAATAACTTAAGGGCATCGATTGGCATGTGTGGTAGGCGTAGTATGGGATGCGTCTATTACATGTGACAATTGGTGTTCGCTGACATAATTAATAATAATAAATTGTATATGCTTTGTGACTGACCATAATCACCTGATTGTATATCTATTTATATCATTATGATAGACCCATGATTGTAATCAGGACCAGACTTATGACCAGACTTGGATACCAACCTAGTGACATGTGATAGGTTGCACATCTAGACATCTGTTGATCTCTACAGCTGCTTTACTTGTCTTGTACCTGTACTCTTATTCTTGCTATCTTTATTTGTGTTGCTTTCATGTATATTATTGTTCAGTTATTCATCTTGTTATTTAGTCTCTTAAATTTTCAGTTGTTCTTATTATTATTTATGCACATGGTTTATTCTGCACGAGTTCTTTCCCCTTTACACACACTCACCATGGTCGCGTTCTGACGACCCTGGATTTGCACGTCCAGATATTGGACGATTGTTCTAATGTGCAGGTGTTCGATGAGACTGTACGTCTTGCGAGGAACTGGACGCTCATTCTTCCATTTCTGGTATCCTCATCTCTTTTATATTTCTGCTATCTTTGATTCTACCTTTATCGCTTTCAGCTGCCATCTTCTTGTCATTATTCATCTGCTATCATTGTGTAGTCTCATATGTATTATTGCAGTGACCATTGATTATTATGCTTCTGATTTATAGCTTGATCAGGTTACATTTAGGCTTAGCGTGTATACATGGGTATTTTCCTTACGTATATACGTCGCCGACTCGTGTCTCGTCTCCGCTCCAGCGTTTTTAGGAAGCGGGGCGTGACATGCTCACGAGCAGTAAGAGAAGTCTCGAGAGCCAATCAGGAGAACAACTGAGAGGAAAGAGCTACGGTGACACCCACTAATCCACACTTCTGTTGCGCACTTTGATCAGCTATAGTAAGGTCACTGATTGTACTCTAAAATTGCATTTTTATTATCACTTTTACATATATATCCTTGATCATTCCTTTAATAATTAATGCTATTAACCCTCTTTTTGATTATGGTGTGTAGTTATTTAAATGAGAGGATAAAGATACAAGAAGCTTCATTTTATTCCTAATCCTATCCAAAGTTAGATTTTAAATTACATTGAATCTAAAGGAGGAAAGGATTAATCTTCATCTCCTATTCAACTTCAAATTCAGACGATAAAGTCTTAGAAGATGAAGGGGATAAAGCTAATTCTATAAGAATAAGGAAGATAATTCAAATTAAATGGAGTTCAAAATCAATTCAGACTCGGGTTCAGACTGTACACGTTTTAGTATTCAGATCATAACTTTTACTACAGATATTAAAATCTAATGATTCAAGATGCTACAGAAAAAAGACTTGAAGGACTACAATTCTTCTGCTTATCACTCTGTCAAGTTCAGCCGTCTGATGAGTCATATTCAACAAATAACACGCCAACTTGCTGCGGGACTGAATTTCCTATTGAATTGGGAAGCCTTCTAATTTGTATCCTATTGTGATTAGATTTGAAGCCTATTTAAAGAGCTGAAATCTCTCATTATCAATCACCTCATCCAGAGAGAAGAAGAATAAGGCTAGGTTTAAAATTTTAGGGTCTTTGTTAGATTAGTTTAAGCTCTTTTGAGTTCTCTTCTTTGTAATTACTATTGGCTTTAGCTTGGCTATTGTAAGGAGGAAGAAGGAGTTTGAACCCAAGGATTGCATCAATAAATGTTATCTTTTCTTTTTTATGTTCTTATTCTTGTTCTTTTAATTTCAAGTCTACCTTTTTATTTCTTTGTTCTTGGTTTGGTTTTTGGTGTTATCTTTAATCTTTCTTCCTTATTTTTCTTTTCTTAAAGATCTTAAAAATAAAAAGATGGATAAAATAAAAAGGATGCTAGGCTAGAATAATTCTAGGGTAGCTAATCACTAGATCAACTAGGATTAGATCTAGGGTTAGTTGATTAGTCTAATAGATTTGTAATCTTGGGTTAGATTAATCCTTTGAAGTTTAGTAATGATAGTCCAACATAATCAATTAGATAATTAGGGCTTGGCTTTGGATTAGAGTAGGGTTTGGCTTTAGCTTAAGTTTAGGGGTAGGGTTTGGCATAGTTTAATGATTAGGGATTGGTTTTGGTTTAGGGTAAAATTAGGGTTTGGCTTGGCGTAGTGTAGACAAGTTAAGTTGGACATCTTACTCTTCTTACTTAGGGTTAACAACTTAGATGAATGTTTCATTAGTTTAAAAGGATACAACCCCTAGATCGAGACTAGTCATGAAGGTAGATTAGCGACATAGACTCTCCCTCTTAATTAGATCTACTTTTTTATTTCAAATTGCAACTAACCTTTCTTCTAAGTCTTGACTACAGATATACCGTGTTGTCAATGCTTCTATCGCCTCCCTTCCAGTGGAACACGACCCGCTTTGGCCCTTACTGCAGCGGATAAAATTGAATAACGAGAAGAATCTAACCTTCTAATTCTTTGATTATTTGTTTTTATTTTGTGCATATTTATTCTCTCGTTCAAGTTTCAATCAAAATTTTGGGTCACCACAGTTCAGGCTCCTAGATTTGGATATAAAGGTCCAGGGTTATCAGAAAACAACCGAGCAAGTACGTAAGATAAAGCCAATTGGCGTGCACAGACAATCACACGTGTACATGATCAAGTGATGTGGTTCAGGTATATAGGTACATGCAATGACTAGTAACATAAATGGAAATCAGAGGAACAATAGTGAATCCGAAATCAGGTAAATAGATGTATATCGATAAATCTGAATCAGAAAACATGAATAGAAAACAGTGTCGAGAGCTTAAGTACAAATAAACATGCGATAAATACATTAAGCATGCCATAAACACAAATATAGACAAAACTAGTTGTATAAGCTCAGATTATGGATTCATGATATTGACACGTCAAGGGAATAATCCAAACAAGAAAACTCTCATCTATATACCATATACCCCATGTTGTCATTATCTGAGTTCATATAACGTGAGTTACCCTCAGAGTAACAGCACTAAAGTGTGTCTGAAATAATCATTGCGTCACAGAAATTATATGCCATAAGGCAGGGTGTTAACTTAGGATATTACACTTAATTAAATGCTTTCATCACTATAACCAGAGAATATGAAGGTATTGCATTTTTAAGTTATTCAATAATAATAATCAGTAACGTTTGATATTTCAATCGCCTTCCTATCAGTGTCTCACATTACTGATAGTCCATATTAGAGTTCGCACTCGGGTCTGATATGTGAGTACCAGGACCCAAACAAAAGAATTAATCAAATATCCCACGTTCCTAATATTATTATTGTCGGTTATAAATTCTTATGTTATTCATCTGATTCATATGGTTAGGTATGCGTTTACCAGTACACATACATCCACTTATGAATAAGACAAGCTATTACTTGAAAACTGATAAATCTGATGGCTCATATTTATATTGGGTCTCGTCTCTGCCTGGGACTATTGCTCAGGGGTTCAGGCTATTGCTTTAGGAGACTTATCATTACGCGCCCCACACAACACTTCAAAGATATCCACAATTATAAATACGACATCATACTGATATCCATCAGTTTTTACCACACCAGTATAAGTTGAGTACTTTATTATAGATTGTCCAGTGTAAAGTCCACAATGAATTCACAGTAACCCAACTTGATTAGTCAATTACGGGGATTGACAGGAGTATAGTATCAAGTGTCTCCCTGTTATAATGGTTCAAGAATACAGGAGTTCAGGAGTACATGAGTCCAAGAGTACAGGAGTACCAGATGTCTGGTAGCAGTATAATAATCATGTTAGGTCCATGTAAAAGCGATAATCGTAAATATGCAATATAATACAAGTATCGGGTGTGATATTATCCAGTCAGGTGTCACAGCGTCAGGTCAAGTGTACCAATACCATGCAGAAGCATGTCAAGTATCAAGTAATAGCATGTTAATTGTCAGGTGCCAGATACCTAATATATCAGTGTCACGTAAGTTGAATACAAAATCACAACATCATATGTCAGGTAATCATCTGGTCATGTAACAAGATACAAGAGGACAGTATAGTTAAATATTTCAAACTCTTCACAACTATCTCTATTATAATAATAAATTATCTATTAATTAGCTATGCGAAGCCAAGTAAAGCCAAGCGAAGCGAAAGCGTATCTAGGCATATCCAGTACAAGTATAATATCAGTTCAATGAATTATAATAACGATCAACAAATGAATAACAATATATATGCCCACAACACATGAAATAATATGAGAAAAGCACTCGCTATCCCAAAAAGACACTCGCTAAACATGCATCAAGTATTAGGAAAATAATCACACTAAAAAGTCTAAGTACTCGCATAACATGCATCAAGCAGTAGAGTCAAACTAGCAAGGTATGAACAACACAAGGAAAGTACTCGCCCGACATAAAGTGAAGTACTCACCTAAAATTAGAACGCGAAATTGAGCTAGAATCTAGGACTCCGTGGAGCACGTGCACGCACACACGGCAGGGGGGAGAAAGAGAGCTGTAGGAAAGTGTGAGGGGGGAGAGAGAGAGAGAGAGAGTTGTGCTGGATAAGGAGAGGGATAAAAGAGGAAAGAAAGGAAAAAGAAAAAGGAAGAAAAGAAAGAAAGGAAGAAAGAAAGAAAGAAAGGAGATGAAGGAACAAGAGGAGAAGGGGAAGGGGGTGCGGCTTGGGTTCTGGCCGCTGCCGGCGGCCTGGGCGGCACCGGTGCGTTGGAGGGGGGCGGTGCACGACCGGAGCCCCGGGAGGAAGGGAGGTGGAGGGGTTTGGTGTTGGTGGTGGTTGTTGATGTTATTGATGTTGTGTTTGTGGTTGAGGGTGATGTAGATGGTGGTGATGTAGGGAAGAGTTGGTGGTGGTGATGGGAATTGAAAGAGGAGGTGGATGTTGGGGTAGGGTGGTGGAAGTGGAGGAGGTGGTGGAATATTGATGGTGAATTTTGAAAATGAAGATGGAGGTGAAATGAGTTTTGTGGTGAAATTAAAGAAGGGTGGTGATGTATTGTGGAAGGAGGAGGGAAAGAGAGAGTTTGGGGAGGGATGGCACCAACCAAGGCGATGGTGGCACCCCAGTGGCGGAGCCGGTGGCGGGCGGCCCAAGGGAAAAGGAGGAGGAGGTTTGGAGGGAGGGAGGAGGAGAAATGGAGAGATTGAAAGAAAGAAAGAAAGAAAGAAAAGAAAAGAGAAGGAGAGAGGGAAAGTATGGTGGAATGAGGGGTGAAGGGGCTGTTGTTGTCATGGTCGTTGGCAAAGGCAAGGGGAGGCACGGGACCAAATAGGGGAGAAAGAAAAAGAAAAAGAAAAGAAGAAGACGAAAGAAAAGAAAAGAAAGGAAAAGGAAAAAATAAAGAAAAGGAAAAGAAATAAGGAAAAAAATTAATGAATAAATATATTATTAAATAATTAAATTAATAGAATAACATGGTTGTATTAAGTAGAGGAGTGGAGGAAAAAAAATGTAGGAAAAGAAAGGAAAAGAAAATAATATTATTGTTTAAACCGGGTAAAAGTCGACTGCTTCAGAAACATTCTCAAAATTCTCAAAATAGAAAATATTATTTTAAGAAATCTGATGAAATCAGATTCAAGAAATTCAATCTGATTTTTAAATTAAAAATCCTGAAATTTACCAGTGACACTGGTCACACCAAAACTGGTCAAATTTGATAAATTCAAGAATCTCAAAAAATGCATTTAGATAAAAAATGAGATTATAAGAAATAATCTAGATTTTCAACTTCCTTTGAAAACAAAAAAGTCCGGGAATCGGTCAGCGACATTGATCGACACCGATTTTGAAGATTTTACTGTATAATTCTGAAAATTTCAGAAATTCATAAAAAATCTAAAATATTGAAAAACAGAGTTTGAAACTAAAATTAGTCAAATTGAACTATCAAAAAGGTCAAATTGGATAGTACGTTGGTATCGGGTTCTTGGTTCAGACTCGTACTGACTCTGAGTTCATGAATCCGGATCCAATACAAAATAATTACATAAATAAACACAAAACAAAAAAAATATAGGGAGAAAACAAAAGAATTATGACTAAAAAATCAGAATATGTATCTAAGTACTATTCCGGGAACGGGGTGTTACATTCCATCCACCTTATAAAAATTTCATCCTCGAAATTTCTATAAAGGTAAGATGAACACATAAAAACAAGGGTTGATGGGAATAGCATGATAGAGTGGATATGATAATGAAAAATTTACTAACTTAAGATATGATAAAATAGGGATAATGGTCACGGGTGTCACCTTCAGGGTCCCTGTTCCAAATATAAGGCACCACTTCCTGTTTCCACTTCGTCTGATACTTCTGTTTCCTCAACGGTCAAAAGATATGCTTGCCTCTTTCTTCCACCTACTCTACCTTTTGGTCTTCTCTATGCTTGATTGAAGGTATACTATGGGGAAGGGAATGGAGTTCTCCTTTCGGTTGGTCCTGAGTTCCTTCTCACCGGTGATACCGGAAGTGCTGGTCGAATCAACATGGTATTTCCCATCCTTCTGAAAAGCAATTCCTTATCAAATGACCATCGGACCCATATGCTAAGCATACTCGGTTTTCCATTCGGCAGTCACGCTTGTAGTGTCCAAACTTCAGACAATACCAACATCTCATCTATTGAGGGAGAGGTCGGAGTAGTTGCTCTGTTAGCGGGGCATCCAGGGGTCTGAATGAGTCTTCACCTTCCTTCAACTGAAAGGATCTCTTCACTGACTTCCTCTGCATCTCATCCTAACGCTTCTTCTCCAATCTCTATTCTACCTCATGAGCGATGATAAGGACCTGAGAATACATCTTGAGTTGCTGGGATATAGAAACATCTGGATCTTCATTCCTATGCCTTGTTGGACCTACTCGCTCGGTTCTCTTCATCGGCCACCATGTACTGCGTGAATCGGCTAAGTCTTAGGAACTTTGCAACATACTTGTCTATAGTTTGATCCCTCTACTGCAATCTGATAAATTATTCTTCCATCTCCTTCTGTGCCATCTTAGAGAAGAACCTCTCATAGAAACTCTTTGAGAACTGGTCCCAAGTGATGAGCTGAGCCTCGCTTCTTCTGCCAACTACTAAGTTTTAGCCACATCCTTTAGTTGTATCTTAGCCATTTCCACCTGGTTTTCATCTGGGATTCAAGCTGCCATCCTAAGATCTATTGTATCTATCAGCCATTGCTCTGCATCCAGTGAACATTCAGTACTAGAAAACACGACAGATTGCAGCCTTCTAAAATCGGACACATTCCTGGGTCTCCATTCACGGGGTGCCGTCAATAATCCTTGATGTAAGATCTTCATCTGTTTTTGTTGGTTTTCCATCAAACTCTACAGAAATCTCATCATATCATTATTTCCTTCACTAGGGCCACCCTGATAAGAGCCAGAACCATCACGTATTCCTCATCCTTCCAGGCCTGAGTTGGTCTAAAGATAACGGGAAACTGAAATATAAAAAAAAATGGGAGAGTTTAAGGATTCAAGGGACAGATTATCAAGAAGGAATTTGTAACTTAGTACTCGTGGTTGAAATATATAACTGTGAATTCCAGTAACAAATTAATATCATATTAATCTACCGACTAGATGTACTAAAGATGTGAGAGCATAGGCCCTGATATCACCCTGCAACGCCCCGATCCCACAGGTACGGAGACATTACTGCATCGTATATATGCAGGGCGAAAATACCCTCACATATATACATTAAGCATCAATACAAGCAAGAATCAGATTGCAGAAGCACAATAGTAATATATATTCCAACAGAAAAGTACAAGTATATAGTTATCACAGAGAATGATACAATATTACAGAATATTACATCACTAGATAATACAAAAGTACGATTCACAAAGAGAAAATAATCAAAAGCTGAGAGGTGTTCATGAGCAGCAAGAGTAGTCTCGAGAGCCAATCAGGAGAAGAGCTATAAGAAAAGAGCTATGCTGACATCCACTAATCCACGCTTCTGCTGCGCACTTTGATCAGCTATAGTAAGGTAACCACGGTGCAAGCTCCTGGATCTGGACATGAAGGTCCAGGTTATCAAAAAGCAACCCAGTGAATACCTAAGATAAAGTCAATTGGCATGCACAGGCAGTTACACGTGTACATGATCAAGTGATATGATTCAGGCATACAGGTATAGGCAATGACTAGTAACTTAAATGGAAATCAGAGAAACGATAGTAAATATGAAATTAAGTAAATACATGTATATTGATAAATCTGAATCGGAATACGGTGTCGAGAGCTTAAGTACAAATAAACATACGATAAATACATTAAGCATGTGATAAATACAAATATGAACAAAACTAGTTGTAAAAGCTCAGATTATGGATTCATGAGATTGATACATCAAGGGGATAATCCAAATAAGAATATCCTCATCCATATACCATATACCCCATGTCACCATCATCTGAGTTCATACAACTTGAGTTTCCCTCAGAGTAACAGAACTGGAGTGTGTCTGGAGTAATCATTGTGTCACATAAATCATATGCCATAAGGTAGGGTGTCAACTCAGGAGGTAACACTTAATTAAATGCTTTCATTATTATAACTGGAGAATATGAAGGTATTGCATTTTAAGTTATTCAATAATAATAATCATTATCATTTGATATTTCAATCGCCTCCCTACCAGTGTCTCATATCACTGATAGTCCATACTAGAATTCGCACTCTGGTAGAACTCACTCGGGTCTGATATGTAAGTACCAGGACCCGAGCAAATGAGTGATCAAATATCCTACGTTTCTAATATTATTATTATCGGTTATAAATTCTTATGTTATTCATCTGATTCATATGTTTAGGTATGTGTTACCGGTATACATACATCCACTTATGAATAAGACGAGTAAATACTTGAAAATTGATAAACCTGATGGCTTATATTTATAGTGGGTCTCGTCTCTGCCCGGGACATGGCTCAGAGGTTCAGGCTACTGATTCCAGGGACTTATCATTACTCGCCCTACACAACACTTCAGAGATAACGTTACTGAAATCACCTAGAGGGGGGTGAATAGGTGATAATGCTAATCTAATGGACTTAATGTGGAATTAAAAACTAATAGCAATTAACAAGAGATGCACACTCAAACAAGCCAAGCAAATAATTATGAATGAACAATATGAATAGATGCAAGGCACAATATAGAGAGAGAGAGAGAGAGAGTAAGAGCCAAGGGATCAAGCGCAAACAACAAGATATGTTTCGAGGTTCGAGCACCCAGCTCTACATTCCCGCCTTCACCCAGAAGGATTTTAAGTCCACTAGTTTGTCCACTAAGGACTCCCACAAAGGGAACCTCCATCGAAGATTTGGGGCAATACAATCACAAGGAGTACCCAACTCCTCTCCTTACAAACACAACCTCCTCCTTGAGGCACAACTCCAAGCCAACAAACAATCACCTCACAACTTGAGGGATTAGCACAAAGCTACACAAGGATCACCTCACAACTTGGGGGATACAACCCAAATGCACAACCTCCTCAACACAATGAGGGAAAGGCACAAAGCCAAGCAAAGATTGGGTTTACAACTTGTTGATCAAAAGACCACAAACAATCTCTTTTCCCACACAAAAATCCTATAGAATAGGATAGTAGATGTAGCTCAAGTGTGGAGAAAACCAAAGGAATGGAAATCAAAAACTCAAAGAAAATCTTTGGGAAAAACTAGAAACCAAGATGAAGAAGTTGAATCAAAATCTTTTCCCAAAAACCCTTTCTTGATTTTCTAAACCCTAGCAAAAACACCAAATAGATTGTTCAATTTAAAGCCCAAAAACTTCTTTTGATTGCTGTGAAAATACTAGAGAGACAGGAAAAATTAGCACAAAAAATCTTTTTCAAAACCCCCAAGAAATGGGGTATTTATAGCCCAAAAAGAAAACTAGCCGTTAGGCTGATCTGGCAGCCTGACAGGCTGGCGGTCGACCGGCCGGTCGACCGCCAACGGTCATAAATATGACCGTTGGGCCATCCCGGTCGACCGCACGGCCGACCGCCCAGATACAGAGAGCAGAATTCTCTGTTCCGGTCGACCGCTCGGTCGACCGCCCAGATACAGAGAGCAAGGCTCTCTGATCCGGTCGGCCGACCGGCCTACCGGCCCTGTGTCTGCCAAACGTGCACAAGGCTGTGCACGTCAGTCGACGCAACGGTCGACTGGCCCTTGGTTCGGTCGACCGACCGGGCCTGTCAGCCACAGTCTGGGTCAGAAACTGGGGTTAAAAAATATTTCTAAAAAATCTTATAATATCTCTAAAATTACACAAAAATAGTTTTATCATTTTATTGTGAAATATAAACTTGTGATAAAATTTTCATCACAAATAACAAACATTTTGAAACATTTTTGTGTCTTATCATTTTTACCAAAAATCAAAAACAGTATTTTCTAAAACTTGAATTTTTGAATAGAAAATACGTTTTGTCCAAAACTCATCCAATTACAAAAACATGGTATTAAACAACATATAGGCATGATGTATATGGATATAATTCTATATACATAAAACATATATATATCCATGTTTTTTTTACTTTAATTCCAAAATATGTTTTGTTAGAAATACCAAAACATAAAACACATGAATAAGTAAGTCAAAACTAAGTTTCTCTAGGAAGTTGAAGCATGCATGTATATAGAACAAATCTTATATACATTAAACCATGTAAACTTATTTTGATCTATCTATTCATGAAACCAAGATCGGTTAAACCAAAAACGGAAAAATCGAAAACCAATATTCAAAACATGAAACGTGTGTGTTGTGAACTTGAGCATATCATACTATTCTAATCTTTACAATTTGGATCTAAACACAAAACTAAACATGGTACCGATGTCTTCTTGTAGAGCGCCGTCTCCAAGCCGACTCGATCCAAAACTTCTTGATCCACCGAGCAAGTGCTATATATGATCTTTGAC
Organism: Agave tequilana; assembly: GCA_038442645.1. Classification (NCBI taxonomy): domain Eukaryota; kingdom Viridiplantae; phylum Streptophyta; class Magnoliopsida; order Asparagales; family Asparagaceae; genus Agave; species Agave tequilana. The sequence continues at coordinate 241,180 of JAVJIF010004339.1, forward strand.
GCTCGGGCTCTTGAATCAACATGTGAAAGCTTCCAAATCATCTTGTTGAAGCTAATCACCTACTAATAACTTGATTAATGATCTGAAACTAAAATCACAAGATTATTAGTACACATAACTACATGAGTTAATCGTCATCAAAACTAGAGTGGAAGGCCTATGGGCCAACAATCTCCCCCTTTTTGATGATGACAAAACTCATGGAGTTATATATGCATGGATTAAAGTTAAGCTTCAAAGAAGCTCCCCCTTAACTCATGCACACAAATAAAACATAATAAATATGCAATGAATATGAAACATGAAACATGCATAGATATGCATAAACAAAAAAGGCTCTAGATACCAATGAAATTGTCAAAAACAAAACATGCTCTAGATACTAATTAAACTTAAAATAAATTAAACTTAATATATGCAAAATATAAATATGCATATATAAAACTCAAACTCTAAATCTTTCTCCCCCTTTTGTCAATCATCAACAAAGGGGTCCAAGTAAAAACAAAAACATTCTTCTCCCCCTTTTTGTTCGAAACAAAGAAGCAATAAAGGGGTTAAAAGCAATAAAATAATGTTCTCCCCTTTTTGTCTAAAACATAAATGATGTAAATAAGGGGTGACAATCAATTAAGATATCAATTAAAAATTTGTCAAAGTAGAGCATCTTGATACCAATTGAAAGGAAAAAAAAAAAATATTGATACCAATTTTAAGCAAAACACATGAAAATCTTGATATCAATTGAAATTAAACATAATAAATTTTGAATGTCTAAACAAAAATTTTGATACCAATTGTAAATATTTTTCATCTTAAACATATGATACCAAATTGAAATTTTCAATCATAAAGTATGAGAGTGGAAAACAAATACCAATTGAAAGATGAAATACAAGTTTTCTCCCTCTTTATGAAATACAAATGAAACAATGAATAAGCTTGTATGAAGATACCAATTGAAAACTAGTCAATTGAAACAAGATAGTCATTATAAAACAAGCTTTATCATTATCAAAATTTGTGCTCTAAGATATATGAATATAATAAGCACAAATAAAAACATATATATATATATATATAATATATATATATATATATATATATATATATTATATATATATATATATATATATATATATATGAAAAGTTAGATACCAATTGAAATTGATACTCTTTGAAGTGCAAGCATACATATACAAAAAAAATATATATGAGTATACAAAAATGTCAATATTGATACCAATTGAAAGAATTCAATGATACCAATTGAAACAACAATAATCTCAAATGTATATCTCATATTTCCTAGCCTCCCAATCATGTTCAAGTTTAAAATGATTTTCACTATAAGGCATACATGAGCATGATCTCCCATCCAACCACCCTTGGAAGGTAGGGGTTTTCAAAAATAGGTTTGAAAATAGAGTACGTTTGAAAAACTCTACCAAAGTGAAGAATACGAACTAGTTATGAAAATTTTTTTTAATTAGTACGAAATCCTTCAAGTAAGGAATAAGACAAAATTGTTTTTCATGAAACACATGTAAATCACATGGCACTAAAAACACTCAAAATCTATATAGCACATATTGTACTCATAAGAACAAAGTCATGAGAAAACTAATAGGGTGAGTGTACAAGTGTTGTGTGACACATATCAACATGAAAATATTCAATTAAGCTCAATTAAAATATTCCTTAAAACATGAAAACATGAAAATCTAAAATTTTCAATAAAACTAATTTATACTTCAAGGCATATGTATGTTTTGACAACATAAACAGTATACATACATATCTCTAAACACAATTTGAGTCCATAATAAAGATTTGCATGAAAAGCAAATGACTCAAGGGGTATACATGTATATCTTAAGGTTTGCCAAAATAAACATATACATGAAGTGAAAACACATGATCATAAAAACATGTCCAAAATAGGGAATACAAGTTAGAATGCATGAATCATCAAAACTAGACTATACTAGAACATCTAATGGGTACAAATAAGCATCCAAGCACAAACATATATAAAGATTTATTCGTGGCCCATTCTATGTACAAGTATATACCTAGTCTTAATGAAAACTAACATTTAATCATATATTCAAATCATGAAGCACAAAACAGGACATAAATCATCATTATGTAAATCCACATGCTATTAGAGCTATGATGTGCATAATAGCTAAACAAATGGTGAGAACACAACATATGGGTCCATATAAACATGAGTGATCTCAAAAGCTATACATGCATGTCAATGATCTAAGAGTCATGGTGTAACGCCCCGATCCCAAAGATACGGAGACGTTATGGCGACGTACATATGCGAGGTGAAAACACACTCACGAGTACGTTAAGCCTCAGTATAGGATATAACTTCCATATACACATGAGTTCCAGCATGAAATAAGTACAAGAATACCTGTAGAAAGGGGTAAGTGATCATAACAGATATAAAACAGGGATAAATGAGATAACAGAAATAAATTACCAAGATACCTATAAAGAGTCTTAATGAGGAATCTCCTATGTGACTCCAAGGCACTATCTGATAATACGATAGCTCGGATCTCCAACCTGGGCATGCAAACCCAGGGTCGTCAGAAAACGACCTAGTGAGTGATAAAATGAAGGAGGCAAATACAAGCACAATAATAATAGATAATACATGCTGTTGTAATAGTGATACCATATCCTAAGCATATAATAAGCATATAAGTAGCAGCAGAAGTATCTAAACATGAAAGATATAAGCATGTTATCTTTTAATATCATCACTACCTAGCCGGTTATCATTTGGTCATGTCTTTAGATGTGTCCGGTTTATCTCATAAATTCTGTCGTCTAGTGGTGACGTGATAGCGGTGACCATATAGGTGGGCATATGCAATATGAACATGTAGGTGGGCATATGAAAACAGAATAGATGCAATGCAGAACATGCGTAGTATGCCATCACAGAAAGAGTAACAGATACCAGGCAAAGTTACAGATATACATGTAAGTGAGTAGGATGCCACCACAGAATGTAAAGCATGAAACAGGTAAGGTAACAACCTATACAGGTAACATGATAACAGCGAATTGGTCGGGTACAGGAACATGTACAACTAAACAATAGAATACATGTATCAGGCAAGTCATGTTATTTATACGATAGTAGCAATCAGTACCACCTGGTATTATAATCAATCTCTTCCAGTGTCCCATACCACTGATAGTTCATACTGGAGCCCGCACTCCAGTCGAACCCATCCGGACATGGCCTACGGGTACCATTATCCAAACGAGAGAGTGACCAAATAACAAGTGTTCCCGACGTCACTATTGTGTATACTGTTTTATTATATTAATTGGAAACCCATGTCGAGGAGTTCTTATCGGGTAGGTATATCCCGTGCATACCCGGGATCACAGCCTTTATCAAACCCCTGACTGCTGAGACCAGGGCCCTCCGCTAAGAGGGGAACAATAATCAAGTAATGGGAGCTCATGGTGCTATACAATCGGTAGGTAGCACTACCATCCCCTGCAGTGGGAGAACAATATGGATCCAGTACATCACCCGATAAGATCTAATCAACCGTCGAGTCTCCCCCATACCCAAGTTAGCTTTATGATCTGATTTGTTAAGTATACAATGTAACAAGAATAAATACAGTACGTGATACGGGTAAAATGATAACTGGACCTGAGCTCTGTTGACAGCATAGAACAATATAACGGGAACAATATAACGGGACACAGAAACAATATCACGGGAACAATATAACGGGAACAATAGATGTGGGATTCCCACATATCGCATATCAACAGCTCTCATGTCCAGTATCGAGAATATCCATATCAGTAACGGGAAACAATCATATAAGAGGAACACAGGGATAACAGGGAACAATCATACATGTACGATGCACGGTGAGTCATATGACAAGAAGATAGAAACAATACATGCATGTACACTCGTGTGGTAAGCATGTGTAACAGTGATGTATGAACATGAGATAACAATGTATCGAGCATCCATGTAACGATGATATAAATATATGAAATGACGGTATCCAGTGAACTAGTGTATCCGTGTCCCACTAATAATGTATAAGGTATCAGTGTAACAGTAACCATAACATGCAATAGCAAGGTCAGTGTATCCGTATCTCAGTAATGCACAAACATGCAGTGATCGCGTCGTGAAGCTCAGTAACTATGTCCTGGTGAGACATGTACAGGAGGCTACATGAAAGACTGATAGCCAGGGTAACTGAGATCTACATGCAAGACGTTGGTCAGTGTACCAGGGGGTCAGTAAAAGTGACAGTGGAATAGTGACAATGTCTCGTATCATGGAGTACGCATGTATTGGGGTACTTGTATTAGTATTGTGTAACTACGTGCATATCAGTGTACATGTAGCTGTAGTGTGTAACCATAATCGTTATCCATGCAGTGACAGTGTCTAGTGCCTCGACTTGATCATCTATCACTTATCCTCACCTTAACATATTCTACCGATTCTTATTACAATGTTTAGTGCTAAGTCCATAATTACGATTTCGTAATTAAAGCAATCAAACATGAATAATAACTATAATTTATAAAAGGAAAACACTCACAAACTAGCCATGGGAAGGTAGCTCTCTTTCCCACGATCGCAATGGATCCAGAATCGTCTAAATCGGAGTCCGGATGCTCCCGATATCGCCCGAATACTTTAATGGGTTTCGGATGCGGGATTGGCTCATAACGGGTCGGGTCCAGATCCACAACCCAAACCCGCAAGTTAAGTTAAATGGGTAATGGGTTTATAGGGTTAATGGGTCTAACCCAATTAGGTTATGGGTTTATAACTTAACCCCTTAGCGGGTTAATGGGTTTGGGTACTAACCCAAACCCATCAAGGGAAGAGAGGAGCAGCAGCAGCAAGCTGCTGCTGCTCCCTTGCGTGGGCCAGCCGGCCAGCACAGCTGGCCGCCCCGCCGGCGGCGGTCCAGCTCCGGTCAAGCTGGTGAGGGCGAGGAAAGATAGAGAGAGAAAGAGGAGAAAAGAAGGAAGAGAAGAAAGCAGTAGAAGAAGAAGAGAAGAAGAAAAAGGGAAAAGAAGAAGAAGGGAAAAAGAAGAAGAAGAAGAAGGGGTGGCGCCCCTTGGCCGGCGGCCACCTCTGGCCGTGGGCATGGGTCCGAGCTCCGCAGGAAGGGGGAGAGAGAGAGAGAGAGAAAAAAAAAGAGAAATAGAGAGAGGAGAGAGAAATGAGAGAGAGAGAGATGGTAGTGAGAGAGTTTTTAGAGAGAAATAGAGAGAGAGGGGACATTTTAAAGAAGAAGGAGAGAGAGATGGCGGTGGCGTTGGTCAAAGGCGGTGGAGGAGATGAAGCTTGTGGAAGAAGATGGAAGAAAGAAAAGAAAAAAAAAAGAAAAAGAAAAACTAATATTTAATTATTATAATATTGGCTCAAAAATTGACTTGCTCTGAACGGTGCCCAAAAATTACAAAAAATAGAAAATATTATCTTGAGACATAACATAAAAACAGTTTTAAGAAATTCAATCCGGTTTGCAAATTAAAAATCCTGAAAGATATCGCCGATACCGGGCGACACCGGTTTGGCCGGATTTTCGATAAATTCAGAAAAATCTCCCAAAAATACACTAACGTAGAGAATACGATTCTAAGACACATGGTGAAAGTCGATTCTCAAAATTCTACTCCGTTTGTGAAATAAAATCCTAGAGCCGGTTATCGGTATCGGTCGACACCGACTACGGAGATTTTCCAAAATAATCCAGAAAAATTCCAGAAAATCCTGAAAAATCTAAAATATTAGAAAATGATTTTTGAAACTGAAATCAGCTCAATCGGACTACCACTGAGGTCAAATCAATTTTGTACGTTGTATCGCGTACCGATATTGTGATACATACACCGGGGATCAGGGGGTTACATTTCTCCCCACCTTACAAAAAATTGCGTCCTCGCAATTTCAATCAGGTGTGAGAACAAGATTTTCAACCCCGAAGCCGAAATGTTACGGGCACACGACGCTTCTGCTGCGCACTCTGATATCTATAAGGAACTCGGGATGGATAAGTCTTGTAGTGAAACGGATTGGAAGCCACAAGAAGTCAAGAAAACGAGAAGGAAATCGAATATTCTGGTTGACAACCGGAAGGAAGGAATACAAACGAGGCAAGGAATGAATTGTCAAGGTCATGGTATGCTTGTACGCGTTGCTGGAATCCCCATATTCAGAGACAGATAAGCTTGAATCTGAATCTGATTGTACTGTTGGTAAGAGCCCGAGTATTGACCCAGGTGGTTATCCACACCAGGTATGAACCTAGGCTCTGATACCACAATGTAACGCCCCGATCCCAAGGATACGGAGACGTTATGGCGACGTACATATGCGAGGTGAAAACACACTCACGAGTACGTTAAGCCTCAGTACAGTATATATCTTCCATATACACATGAGTTCCAGCATGAAATAAGTACAAGAATACCTGCAGAAAGGGGTAAGTGATCATAACAGATATAAAAACAGGGATAAATGAGATAACAGAAATAAATTACCAAGATACCTATAAAGAGTCTTGATGAGGAATCTCCTATGTGACTCCAAGGCACTATCTGATAATACGGTAGCTCGGATCTCCAACCTGGGCATGCAAACCCAGGGTCGTCAGAAAGCGACCTAGTGAGTGATAAAATGAAGGAGGCAAATACAAGCACAATAATAATAGATAATACATGCTGTTGTAGTAGTGATATCATATCCTAAGCATATAATAAGCATATAAGTAGCAGCAGAAGTATCTAAACATGAAAGATATAAGCATGTTATCTTTTAATATCATCACTACCTAGCCGGTTATCATCTGGTCATGTCTTTAGATGTGTCCGGTTTATCTCATAAATACTATCGTCTAGTGGTGACGTGATAGCAGTGACCATATAGGTGGGCATATGCAATATGAACATGTAGGTGGGCATATGAAAACAGAATAGATGCAATGCAGAACATGCGTAGTATGCCATCACAGAAAGAGTAACAGATACCAGGCAAAGTTACAGATATACATGTAAGTGAGTAGGATGCCACCACAGAATGTATAGCATGAAACAGGTAAGGTAACAACCTATACAGGTAACATGATAACGGCGAAATGGTCGGGTACAGGAACATGTACAACTAAACAATAGAATACATGTATCAGGCAAGTCATGTTATTTATACGATAGTAGCAATCAGTACCACCTGGTATTATAATCAATCTCTTCCAGTGTCCCATACCACTGATAGTTCATACTGGAGCCCGCACTCCAGTCGAACCCATCCGGACATGGCCTACGGGTACCATTATCCAAACGAGAGAGTGACCAAATAACAAGTGTTCCCGACGTCACTATTGTGTATACTGTTTTATTATGTTAATTGGAAACCCATGGTCGAGGAGTTCTTATCGGGTAGGTGTATCCCGTGCATACCTGGGATCACGGCCTTTATCAAACCCCTGGCTGCTGAGACCAGGGCCCTCCGCTAAGAGGGGAACAATAATCAAGTAACGGGAGCTCATGGAGCTATACAATCGGTAGGTAGCACTACCATCCCCTGTAGTGGGAGAACAATATGGATCCAGTACATCACCCGATAAGATCTAATCAACCGTCGAGTCTCCCCCATACCCAAATTAGCTTTATGATCTGATATGTTTAAGTATACAATGTAACAAGAATAAATACAGTACGTGATACGGGTAAAATGATAACTGGACCTGAGCTCTGTTGACAGCAAAGAACAATATAACGGGAATAATATAACGGGACACAGAAACAATATCACGGGAACAATATAACGGGAACAATAGATGTGGGATTTGAAAGGGGAACACCTAGAGGGGGGTGAATAGGTGTTAGTGCTAATCTAAAACTTAATGCAAAACTAAGTGCGCTAAATGCGGAAGCTAATGCAAATCTTGCACAAACTTAATACAACACAACAAGTGTAGCCGAATTCCCCGTGAAGGGCTCTGGACTAACTCCTCTTGATTCCCCTTGAATGGGTTGAGGTGCTATGTGAAGCTCTTGTTGGTTAAGTATAAGTTAGGCACACACACAAGCAAGCCAAGCAAATAAGGATGAATAGCAATAAGAATATATGCAAGGCAACACAAGCAAATAGATATGTATGATATGGATTATGCTCAACACAAGCAAGTATGATATGATATGAAGTATGATGCTTGGCACAATATAAAGAGAGAGAGTTTAGAGACAAGTGGATCAAACGCAAACACAATGATATGTTTCGAGGTTCGAGCACCCTTGCTCTACATCCCCGCCTACACCACCGTGTAGGATTTCCAATCCACTATACCGTCCACCGAGAACTCTCACCGAGGGAACCTTCACCGAGAAGGATTTTTACAACAATGGAGTACCGAACTCCTCTCTCAAACAATCACCTCACAACCGAGGGGTAGGCCCGTAGCCAATACAACAACCAATCCACCTCACACTTGAGGGATACAAACCAACAACCAACTCCACCTCACCAAGAGGGAGTAACACCAATCTCCACCTCACAATAGAGGGAGCAAACCAACAACCCAAATCACAACCTCAACCTCTACCAAAGAGGGAGCAACCAAGAAATCAAGGGTTTACAACAAGTGGTATATCTCAACCACAAACCTCTTTCCTTTTTCTTTTTCCACAAAACAAATGATCGTAATAGATTAGGATAGAAGATAGCTCAAGTGTGAAAAACTAGGTGTTTGGAAAACAAGCAACAAAGAAAAAAACACTTGGGAAAATTCTTGCAAAAGATATAGAATGAAAATCAAGACAAATCTCCCAAAATCCTCTTTTCTTTGATTTTTCCAAAAACCTAAAACAATAAAGATTGAAAGATTAAAGCCCCAAATACTTTTGAAAACTCTTTAAAAACACTTAAGAAGGTCTGGAATTTTGCCCTTGAAAACTTGTACAAAAACTATGAAGAGATGGGGTATATATAGCCCCAATACAAAACTAGCCGTTAGAGCTGAGCTGGCAGCTCTGACAGGCAACGGTCGACCGGCCCGGTCGACCGCCAACGGTCGGAAATATGACCGTTGGGCAACTGCGGTTGACCGGCCCGGTCGACCGAAACAAACAGAGAGCACTGTAAGTGCTCCGGTCGACCGGAGCGGTCGACCGTCCCAGTGCCTCAAAACGTGCACAGATTTGTGCACGTCGGTCGACCGGCCCGGTCGACCGACCTCAGCCTTAGTCGACTAGTCAGGCTACTAGTCGACTTGGTTGAAGCCTGGAACAAAAACTGGGTCAGAAAAACTGAAAAATTATTTTTCTAAAAATCTTTTAACACTTCTAAAAATCACCAAAAATAGTTTTATCATTTTATATGGAAACACAAACTTGTGATAAAAATTTCAAGACATATATCAATCATATCAATTCATTTTTGTGTCTTGCCAATTTTATCAAAACCAACACTTGTATTTTATCAAACTTGATTTTTCAACACATGAATAGGGACATCAAAATAAGCTTGTATAGGAAGTTAAAACCATGTATGTATATCTAGAACATATCTAATATACATAAAAACTATTTAAGCTTGTTTTGATCTACTATTCATGAAAACCAAAATCCAAAACATAAAACTTTTGTGTGTTGTGCACTTGAGCATATCAACTATACTAAACTTTACAAATGGATCTAAAACACACTATCTAAACTATGGATACCTAAGTCTTTTTGACGATCTTCATCTTCAAGTAGACTTGCTCCAAAACTCCATCCATGGGCTAGACAATGTGTGATCTTGAAGCTTTGGCCCTGAAATCATCATGAAAAGCTTCTAAACACCTTGTTGAAGCTAATCACCAACTAATATCTTGGTTAATGATCTGAAACTTAAACAACACAAGATTATTAGTAAACATAACTACATGAGTTAATCATCATCAAAACTAGAGTGGAAGGCCTTTGGGCCAACAATCTCTCCCTTTTTGATGATGACAAAACTCATGGAGTTATATATGCATGGATTAAAATTAAGCTTCAAAGAAGCTCCCCCTTAACTCATGCATAGACATAAATAATAAGATATGGAAATGAAACACATGAATATGTATGCAAGTATGGAGATAAAACATGCAACAAGCATAAATCAAAATCTTTTTCTCCTATTTGCAATACAAAAACATATATGCATAAATAACAAGGAAGACAAATACTTCTCCCCCTTAAGCAATGAAAACATGCATATAAACTCAAATACTTCTCCCCCTTTTTGTCAATCATCAACAAAGGGTTCAAAGTAAAATGAGGGGTAAAAATGAAATCAAACAAATTTTTCTTCCCCTTTTTGTCAAACAAAAAGATTAAGAAGGGGTTAAATAATCCAAACAATAAAATGAGGGGTAAAAATCTTTCTCCCCTTTTAAGTCAATCAAAACAATAAAACAATGTTCTCCCCCTTTTGTCTAAAACAAAAACAAGGTCAATAAGGGGTGACTATAAACAACATGATATCAATAGATAAATATGTCAATGAAGCATCTTGATATCAATTGAAAATAAATAAAGATCAATAGATGTTTATGCTATATACATTCATGAAGAGGAAGACGCTAGGTTAGCTTCCCTACACATATGCATTACATGAAAGAGGGATGTTAAGCCCTAATTCACATAACACACACCATGTAATGCATAAGAGGAGATGTGAAGCTCCCCCTACACACGTGTACCACATAACGAAGAGATGTTAAGCTCTTCAATACAAGATACACTCAACATGAATCTATATGCATAAAATCAATACAAATCAAAACTTTTGTATTTTTCTTAAAAAAATTTTAGATACCAATTTTAAGCAAAAACACATGAAACATCTTGATATCAATTGAAATTAAACATAATAAATTTTGAGTGTCTAAACAAAATTTAGATACAAATTGTAAATAATTTTCATATTAAACATATGATACCAATATGAAATTTTCAATCATAAAGTAAGGGAGTGGGAAACAAATACCAATTGAAGAATCACCAATTGAAAGACAAAATTAAATTTTCTCCCCCTTTATAAAATACCAACTAAAAAGATGCATGGGCTTGATATCAATTTAAAAGTAATCAATTGAAACAAAAATTGAAGCTCAAGCACTAGCATAAACAAGATTTTGTGAAAAATGTATATCTTAAGCACAAATAAAAGTGTATGAAATAGAATGAGTACCAATCACCAATAGATGATACCAATTGAAAATATACATACACAATAAACATATGAGTATACAAAAGGATCAAAAATGATACCAATGAAAGAGTTCAATGATACCAATTGACATAGCAATAAGTTCAAGTGTATACATCATATTACAATACCTCCCAATCAATGGTTCAAGTTTTAAATGATTTTCATTTTAAAGCATACAAGACCACGATCTCCCATCCATCCGCCCATAGATGGTAGGATTTTCAAAAATAGATTTGAAAATATAGTTTAGTTTGAAAATCACTACCAAATTGAAGAATACGAACTAGTCAAATGGAAAAACTTTTAAACTAGTACGAAATCCTTCAAGTAAGGAATACAACAAAATAGTTTTTCATGAAATAAGAAATCCACATGAAAATCAACACTCTAATCCAATTAAGCATAATTTTGACTCATGAAAATAAAACATGAGCAAGCAATAAAAGTGAGTGTACATATAAAGTGTGAATATCATAATCATGAAAATTTTTCATTAAGCTCAATTATTCCTTAATCATGAAAACACGAAAATCATCAAAACTTATTTAATCTTCATGGCATATGTGTGTCTAATACAAACTAAAGTATACATACATATCCATAACACAACGAGTCCACAAAATATATGCATTAAGGCACGTGGCTCAAAAGGATAATCATGTATATCTAATAGTTTGGACAAGATAGACATATACATGAAGTTAAATAATTAAACACAAAATCAAACTAAATCTTCATCAAAATGAATTTCATTTCAAGGTATATGTATGACTTGTCAACACAATAAGTATACATACATATCCCTAAACACAATTTAGTCCATATATAGATTTGCATGAAAGGCAAATGACTCAAGGGGTATACATGTATATCTTAGAGTTTGGCAATACAAACATATACATGAAGTGAAAAACTCATAAAACAAATTCAAAAATGAGAATACAAGTTTAAAATGTATGAATCATCAAAACTAGACTATACTAGCACATTTAATGGGTTCAAATAAGCATTCAACTCAAACATATATAGATTTATTTGTGGCCCACTATATGTACAAATATAAATCCTAGTCTTAATGAAAACTAACATCTAAACAAGTAATCTTAACATGGAGCATCAAAATACAATATAAAAATCATCATGATAAAACTAAAACATGATTACTATGTAAATTCACATGTATTAGATTCATGATGTACGTTATACCTTAAACAAAAGTGAGAACACTAAGAATGGGTTCATGCAAGCATGTGTATCTCAAATACTATATATGTATGTCAAGGATCTAATAATCATGGCATTTACATACTAATCCATAGACAATGAAACATGCTATAAAACATCAAATATAAAATACAAATCATATATGATCAATATGTACATGCATGTGCATTAGATCTAGGTCATACAAATTAGTTTAACCAAGGTGAAAACACAAAAATATAAGTCCATATAAAACATGGATGTTTCAACCAACTAATAAGTATGGCACTAATCTAATTAACATGGCATGTTCATGATAATCACTAAACATCAAATCATGCTATGAAAGATAAACATGGAAAGCATGTAAACATAAAGAGTTAGAGATTCGATACCAAAACCAATGAGGGCACCGCTCTCCTTGTCTCCAAAACATGGTGGTCATCTCCACCAAATCTTCCTTGAAAGTGATGCATCCAATTGATCTCCTTTAAGCACGGAACGCATCTACTCCAAGGTGTCATCACTCTCACGTCATGTGAGAGCCCACACCTACATCAAAAATAATAGGAGGGGTGGTCTTTGGTACCCATATCTTCTTGGGTCCATGGGGGTTAGTACCTTCTCTAACCCAAACAAACTTCTTTGCTAAATTCTCAACATGTAAACGATCATAGCAAAATTTAGCAAGATGGCCTTTTCGGCCACAATGTGTACATGTGTACACATGAGCATACATGTGTTGATGGTGTCCGTGTGGAGCATGTGTATGCCGTGGAGGGTGTGCATGCATAAAAGTTGAAACTTGTTTCTTTCGAACCAAGGTTTCCAAGCGTGTATGGTTCTTAGCACATTGGCTTATAGTGGAGCCCAAACAATCAACCTTCTTCTTAAGCAAGCAAATATCATCATTAATCTTAGAAGAAGAAGTGTGGCATGCAATAGGTGGAGTGTGTGATACTACCCTAGCATGGCAAACATGAGCATCAATCTTATTTTGTAAAACAACATTTTTCTTTAAACACACATCTAAATCATTTGAAATGGAAATAATTTTTTTTCAAATCAACATTCTCCTTTAAAACAAAATCAATTTTAGAAGACAAGTTTTCATTTTTCTTCAAAAGTGTTTCACAATCATTTTTAGTTTTTAAAAATTTATTTTCTTTTAATGCAAGTTCTAATTGAGATCTCAATGAATCCCTTTCATTATAGACCTCAACCTTCTCTTGCAAAACATTGTTAAGTCTAGCATGCAAACTCTTATTTTCTTGTTCAATTCCTTGACTCTTCTTTTTCAAAATCTTGTATTTTTCTATTAACTTTTCACAAACAATAGAAACTTCTTCATTCAAAGCATGGGCATTATAATTATCATCACATGAAGAACTAACACTATCATCACAATCTAAGTGGGGTTCCGAATGTACCTCAAGGGAGTCATTCCCTTGGACCATGAAGCATTGTGACTCGGACTCTCCACTAGATTCCTCTTCTTGAATTTGTACTTGAAGCTCGGAGGTGGTGGTTGTTGTCAACAAATTTCACACTGCAAAGGCGGAATCAATGTTAGAAACACGTAAAAGATAATCTTTAGATAAAGTGCTTCTAATGGCCTCTAGGGCTTGTGCATTGGCCCCTATATGATTGCTATCACTAAGGAAGGATTCCTTGGTAATGGCAAGGTAAACTTTATGACCTAGGGTTTGTAAATAAACGGTCATCCTAATCTTTCAAATATGAATGTTGGAAGGGTCATACATAGGAGGGGTCATGAAAGCCATGGTAAACTATATGTGTGCAAACAAACAAATGCAAACAAGATTAGCCTAAAATTAGGATCTTTAACTCTAGGTTGTTAGACCAAATCAGAGTACCAAGCTCTGATACCAATTGAAAGGGGAACACCTAGAGGGGGGTGAATAGGTGTTAGTGCTAATCTAAAACTTAATGCAAAACTAAGTGCGCTAAATGCGGAAGCTAATGCAAATCTTGCACAAACTTAATACAACACAACAAGTGTAGCCGAATTCCCCGTGAAGGGCTCTGGACTAACTCCTCTTGATTCCCCTTGAATGGGTTGAGGTGCTATGTGAAGCTCTTGTTGGTTAAGTATAAGTTAGGCACACACACAAGCAAGCCAAGCAAATAAGGATGAATAGCAATAAGAATATATGCAAGGCAACACAAGCAAATAGATATGTATGATATGGATTATGCTCAACACAAGCAAGTATGATATGATATGAAGTATGATGCTTTACACAATATAAAGAGAGAGAGTTTAGAGACAAGTGGATCAAACGCAAACACAATGATATGTTTCGAGGTTCGAGCACCCTTGCTCTACATCCCCGCCTACACCACCGTGTAGGATTTCCAATCCACTATACCGTCCACCGAGGACTCCCACCGAGGGAACCTTCACCGAGAAGGATTTTTACAACAATGGAGTACCGAACTCTTCTCTCAAACAACCACCTCACAACCGAGGGGTAGGCCCGTAGCCAATACAACAACCAATCCACCTCACACTTGAGGGATACAAACCAACAACCAACTCCACCTCACCAAGAGGGAGTAACACCAATCTCCACCTCACAATAGAGGGAACAAACCAACAACCCAAATCACAACCTCAACCTCTACCAAAGAGGGAGCAACCAAGAAATCAAGGGTTTACAACAAGTGGTATATCTCAACCACAAACCTCTTTCCTTTTTCTTTTTCCACAAAACAAATGATCGTAATAGATTAGGATAGAAGATAGCTCAAGTGTGAAAAACTAGGTGTTTGGAAAACAAGCAACAAGAAAAAAACACTTGGGAAAATTCTTGCAAAAGATATAGAATGAAAATCAAGACAAATCTCCCAAAATCCTCTTTTCTTTGATTTTCCAAAAACCTAAAACAATAAAGATTGAAAGATTAAAACCCCAAATACTTTTTGAAAACTCTTTAAAAACACTTAAGAATGTCTGAAATTTTTGCCCTTCAAAACTTGTACAAAAACTATGAAGAGATGGGGTATATATAGCCCCAATACAAAACTAGCCGTTAGAGCTGAGCTGGCAGCTCTGACAGGCAACGGTCGACCGGCCCGGTCGACCGCCAACGGTCGAAAATATGACCGTTGGGCAACTGCGGTCGACCAGCCCGGTCGACCGAAACAAACAGAGAGCACTGTAAGTGCTCCGGTCGACGGAGCGGTCGACCGTCCCAGTGCCTCAAAACGTACACAGATTTGTGCACGTCGGTCGACTGGCCCGGTCGACCGACCTCAGCCTTAGTCGACTAGTCAGGCTACTAGTCGACTTGGTTGAAGCCTGGAACAAAAACTGGGTCAGAAAAACTGGAAAATTATTTTTCTAAAAATCTTTTAACACTTCTAAAAATCACCAAAAATAGTTTTATCATTTTATATGGAAACACAAACTTGTGATAAAAATTTCAAGACATATATCAATCATATCAATTCATTTTTTGTGTCTTGCAAATTTTATCAAAACCAACACTTGTATTTTATCAAACTTGATTTTTCAACACATGAATAGGACATCAAAATAAGCTTGTATAGGAAGTTAAAATCATGTATATATATCTAGAACATATCTAATATACATAAAAACTATTTAAGCTTGTTTTGATCTACTATTCATGAAAACTAAAATCCAAAACATAAAACTTTTGTGTGTTGTGCACTTGAGCATATCAACTATACTAAACTTTACAAATGGATCTAAAACACACTATCTAAACTATGGATACCTAAGTCTTCTTGACGATCTTCATCTTCAAGTAGACTTGCTCCAAAACTCCATCCATGGGCTAGGCAATGTGTGATCTTGAAGCTTTGGCCCTGGAATCATCATGAAAAGCTTCTAAACACCTTGTTGAAGCTAATCACCAATTAATATCTTGGTTAATGATCTGAAACTTAAACAATACAAGATTATTAGTAAACATAACTACATGTGTTAATCATCATCAAAACTAGAGTGGAAGGCCTTTGGGCCAACAGGATTCCCACATATCGCATATCAACAGCTCTCATGTCCAGTATCGAGAATATCCATATCAGTAACGGGAAACAATCATATAGGAGGAACACAGGGATAACAGGGAACAATCATACATGTACGATGCACGGTGAGTCATATGACAAGAAGATAGAAACAATACATGCATGTACACTCGTGTGGTAAGCATGTGTAATAGTGATGTATGAACATGAGATAACAATGTATCGAGCATCCATGTAACGATGATATCAATATATGAAATGACGGTATCCAGTGAACTAGTGTATCCCTGTCCCACTAATAATATATAAGGTATCAGTGTAACAGTAACCATAACATGCAATAGCAAGGTCAGTGTATCCGTATCTCAGTAATGCACAAACATGCAGTGATCGCGTCGTGAAGCTCAGTAACTATGTCCTGGTGAGACATGTACAGAAGGCTACATGAAAGACTGATAGCCAGGGTAACTGAGATCTACATGCAAGACGTTGGTCAGTGTACCAGGGGGTCAGTAAAAGTGACAGTGGATAGTGACAATGTCTCGTATCATGGAGTACGCATGTATTAGGGTACTTGTAGTAGTATTGTGTAACTACGTGCATATCAGTGTACATGTAACTGTAGTGTGTAACCATAATCGTTATCCATGCAGTGACAGTGTCTAGTGCCTCGACTTGATCATCTATCACTTATCCTCACCTTAACATATTCTACCGATTCTTATTACAATGTTTAGTGCTAAGTCCATAATTACGATTTCGTAATTAAAGCAATCAAACATGAATAATAACTATAATTTATAAAAGGAAAACACTCACAAACTAGCCATGGAAGGTAGCTCTCTTTCCCACGATCGCAACGGATCCAGAATCGTCCAAATCGGAGTCCGGATGCTCCCGATATCGCCCGAACACTTTAATGGGTTTCGGATGCGGGTTTGGCTCATAACGGGTCGGGTCCAGATCCACAACCCAAACCCGCAAGTTAAGTTAAATGGGTAACGGGTTTATAGGGTTAATGGGTCTAACCCAATTAGGTTATGGGTTTATAACTTAACCCCTTAGCGGGTTAATGGGTTTGGGTACTAACCCAAACCCATCAAGGGAAGAGAGGAGCAGCAGCAGCAAGCTGCTGCTGCTCCCTTGTGCGGGCCAGCCGGCCAGCACAGCTGGCCGCCCTACCGGCGACGGCCCGGCCGCGGCGGCGGTCCAGCTCTGGTCAAGCTGGTGAGGGAGAGGAAAGATAGAGAGAGAAAGAGGAGAAAAGAAGGAGGAGAAGAAAGCAGTAGAAGAAGAAGAGAAGAAGAAAAAGGGAAAAGAAGAAGAAGGGAAAAAGAAGAAGAAGAAGGGGTGGCGCCCCTTGGCCGGCGGCGCCTGGCCGGCGGCCACCTCTGGCCGCGGGCATGGGTCCGAGCTCCGCAGGAAGGGAGAGAGAGAGAGAGAGAGAAAAAGAGAGAAATAGAGAGAGGAGAGAGAAATTAGAGAGAGAGATGGTAGTGAGAGAGAGTTTTAGAGAGAAATAGAGAGAGGGGGGACATTTTAAAGAAGGAGAGAGAGAGATGGTGGTGACGTTGGTTAAAGGCGGTGGAGGAGATGAAGCTTGTGGAAGAAGATGGAAGAAAGAAAAGAAAAGAAAAATAAAAATAAAAACTAATATTTAATTATTATAATATTGGCTCAAAAATTGACTTGCTCTGAACGGTGCCCAAAAATTACAGAAAATAGAAAATATTATCTTGAGACGTAATATAAAAATAGTTTTAAGAAATTTAATCTGGTTTGAAAATTAAAAATCCTGGAAGGTATCGCCGATACTGGGCGACACCGGTTTGGCCGGATTTTCGATAAATTCAGAAAAATCCCCAAAAAAACCCTAACGTAGAGAATACGATTCTAAGATACATGGTGAAAGTAGATTCTCAAAATTCTACTCCGTTTATGAAATAAAAATCGTAGAGCCGGTTATCGGTATCGGTCGCACCGACTACGGAGATTTTCCAAAATAATCCAGAAAAATTTCAGAAAATCCTGAAAAATCTAAAAATTAGAAAATGATTTTTGAAAATGAAATCAGCTCAATCAGACTAACACGAAGGTCAAATCAATTTTGTACGTCATATCGCGTACCGATACTGTGATACGTACACCGGGGATCAGGGGGTTACATTTGGCATTTAACATAATAAACTATAAACATCTATATGATCATTATGTGTATGCATATGTATTAGATCTAGGACATACATATTAGTTTAAAATAAAGTGAGAAGACAAAGATAGGTCCATGGGTGTCTCAAATAACTAAACATGTATATCACTAATCTAAATCACATGGCATAATCATAATGAGCTATAAAACATGACATGCTATAAATCAACGACATGAAAAGCATAATAAGCATGCAAATATAAATGGAGTTAGAGATTGATACCAAAACCGATGAAGGCACCTCTCTAGTTCACCAAACCAATGGTGGTCCTCTCCACCAAAACTCCCCTTGAAAGTGATGCATCCAAATTGTTTTCTTTAAGCACAGAACGCATCCACTTCAAGGCACCGCTACTCTCACGTGATGCGAGAGCCCACACCTACATCAAAAATTTTAGGGGTGGTCTTTGGTACCCATTTTCTTTTGGGTCCATAGGGGTTAGTATCATTCCTAACCCAAACAAGATTATTTGCTAAATTTTCAATATGTAAACGATCATAGCAAAATCTAGTAAGGTGGCCTTTCGACCACAATGTGTACACATGTACACATGGGCATACATAGTGTGAAGTTTGTGATCGTGATGAGCATGTGTATGCCGTGATGGGTGTGCATGCAAAGATGAACCTTGTTTCTTACGAACCAAGGTTTCCAAGCGTGTATGATTTAAAGTACATTGGCTCAAAGTGGAGCCCAAACAATCTACACTTTTCTTCAAAAATTTATGTCATTTTCAATACTAGAAGATAAAGTGGAGCATGCAATAGATGTGCTAGATGAAGAAGCTACACTAGCATGGCAAACATGATTATCTATATCCTTTTTCAAAGATTTATTTTATTTAAAACAAGATCTAATTCTTTAGTAATGAAATCAATTTCATTTTTCAATGAAAGGTTATCTTTTAAAACAAAATCTAATTTAGAAGATAAGGCCTCATTGTTTTTCACAACATCATCACAATCATTTTTGCTTTTTAAAAATTCATTTTCCTTTAGTACAAGATCAAGTTGAGATTTAAGTGAGTCACGTTCACTAGTAATCTCTTCCTTCTCTTGCAAAATCACTTCAAAACTAGAACACAAATCCTTCATTTCTTCTTTTAATTTAAAATGTTTCTTTTTCAAAGGTCATCTTTTTCCACAAAATTTTCAAGCTTAGAGGCAAGTTCTACATTTAAATTTTGAACTTCAAAACACCCATAGCAATATGAACTAGAGCTATCATCTAGTTGAGAATCCGATTGTACCTCAAGGGAGTCTTTCCCTTGGACCATGAAGCAATGCTCGTCAGACTTGTCTCTCCTAGATCTCCTCAACTTGTTAATAATCCTTGGAAGCTTGGGAGAAGTCAATATGCTCCAAACTGCAAAAGCCGAATCATAATGATCAAACACATGTAAAAGATCTTCATTAAGAGATGCTCTAAGTGTCTTAAGTGCTAATGCATTGGCCTTTCTATGCTTGCTAGCATTAGGGTAGGATTCTTGAGTAGTGGCTTAAAAAACTAGATGTCCTAGGCTTTTTAAATGACTACTCATCTTGGCCTTCAAAGATCATGTCTAGAAAAATCAAACATAGGAGGGCTATCCATGAGTGCAAACTATATGTGTGCAAATGATCAATGCAAATGAAGATTAGCAAACCAAGATCTCACTCCTAGGTGGTTAAACCTAAATATCAGGAGCGGAGGCTCTGATACCAATTGAAATCACCTAGAGGGGGGTGAACAGGTGATAATGCTAATCTAATGGACTTGATGCGGAATTTAAAAACTAATAGCAATTAACAAGAGATGCACACTCAACAAGCCAAGTAAATAATTATGAATGAACAATATGAATAGATGCAAGGCACAATATAGAGAGAGAGAGAGTAAGAGCCAAGGGATCAAGTGCAAACAACAAGATATGTTTCGAGGTTCGAGCACCCAGCTCTACATCCCCGCCTTCACCCAGAAGGATTTTAAGTCCACTAGCTTGTCCACTAAGGACTCCCACAAAGGGAACCTCCACCGAGAATTTGGGGGCAATACAATCACAAGGAGTACCCAACTCCTCTCCTTACAAACACAACATCCTCCTTGAGGCACAACTCCAAGCCAACAAACAATCACCTCACAACTTGAGGGATTAGCACAAAGCTACACAAGGATCACCTCACAACTTGAGGGATACAACCCAAATGCACAACCTCCTCAACACAATGAGGGAAAGGCACAAAGCCAAGCAAAGATTGGGTTTACAACTTGGTGATCAAAAGACCACAAACAATCTCTTTTCCACACAAAGATCCTATAGAATAAGATAGTAGATTTAGCTCAAGTGTGGAGAAAACTAAAGGAATGGAAATCAAAAACTCAAAGAAAATCTTTGGGAAAAACTAGAAACCAAGATGAAGAAGTTGAATCAAAATCTTTTCCAAAAACCCTTTCTTGATTTTCCAAACCTAGCAAAAACACCAAATAGATTGTTCAATTTAAAGCCCAAAAACTTCTTTTGATTGCTGTGAAAACACTAGAGAGACAGGAAAAATTAGTACAAAAAATCTTTTCCAAAACCCCCAAAAATGGGGTATTTATAGCCCAAACAGAAAACTAGCCGTTAGGCTGATCTGGCAGCCTGACAGGCTGGCGGTCGACCGGCCGGTCGACTGCCAACGGTCATAAATATGACCGTTGGGCAATCCCGGTCGACCGCACGGCCGACCACCCAGATACAGAGAGCAGACTTCTCTGTTCCGGTCGACCGCTCGGTCGACCGCCCAGATACAGAGAGCAAGGCTCTCTGATCCGGTCGGCCCACCGGCCGACCGGCCCTGTGACTGCCAAACGTGGACAAGGCTGTGCACGTCAGTCGACCGCAACGGTCGACTGGCCCTTGGTTCGGTCGACCATTGCGGTCGACCGACCTGGCCTGTCAGCCACAGTCTGGGTCAGAAACTGGGGTTAAAAAATATTTCTAAAAATCTTATAATATCTCTAAAATTACACAAAAATAGTTTTATCATTTTATTGTGAAATATAAACTTGTGATAAAATTTTCAACTGAAATAACAAACATTTTGAAACATTTTTGTGTCTTATCATTTTTACCAAAAATCAAAAACTGTATTTTCTAAAACTTGGATTTTTGAATAGAAAATACGTTTTGTCCAAAACTCATCCAATTACAAAAACATGGTATTAAACAACATTTAGGCATGATGTATATGGATATAATCCTATATACATAAAACATATATATATCCATGTTTTTTTTTTGACTTTAATTCCAAAATATGTTTTGTTAAAAATACCAAAACATAAAACACATGAATAAGTAAGTCAAAACTAAATTTGTCTAGGAAGTTGAAGCATGCATGTATATAGAACAAATCTTATATACATTAAACCATGTAAACTTGTTTTGATCTATCTATTCATGAAACAAGATCGGTTAAACTAAAAACGGAAAAACCGAAAACCAATATTCAAAACATGAAACGTGTGTGTTGTGAACTTGAGCATATCATACTATTCTAATCTTTACAATTTGGATCTAACACAAAAACTAAACTATGGTACCGATGTCTTCTTGTAGAGCGCCGTCTCCAAGCCGACTCGATCCAAAACTCCTTGATCCACCGAGCAAGTGCTATATATGATCTTTGACGCTCGGGCTTTTGATTCAACATGTGAAAGCTTCCAAATCATCTTGTTGAAGCTAATCACCTACTAATAACTTGATTAATGATCTGAAACTAAAATCACAAGATTATTAGTACACATAACTACATGAGTTAATCATCATCAAAACTAGAGTGGAAGGCCTATGGGCCAACAATCTCCCCCTTTTTGATGATGACAAAACTCATGGAGTTATATATGCATGGATTAAAGTTAAGCTTCAAAGAAGCTCCCCCTTAACTCATGCATACAAATAAAACATAATAAATATGCAATGAATATGAAACATGAAACATGCATAGATATGCATAAATAATAAAAGGCTCTAGATATCAATGAAATTGTCAAAAACAAAACATGCTCTAGATACCAATTAAACTTAATATATTCAAAACATAAATATGCATATATAAAACTCAAACTCTAAATCTTTCTCCCCTTTTTGTCAATCATCAACAAAGGGGTCCAAGTAAAAAAAAAACATTCTTCTCCCCCTTTTTGTTCGAAACAAAGAAGCAATAAAAGGGTTAAAAGCAATAAAACAATGTTCTCCCTTTTTGTCTAAACACAAATGATGTAAATAAGGGGTGACAATCAATTAAGATATCAATTAAAAATTTGTCAAAGTAGAGCATCTTGATACCAATTGAAAGGAAACAAAAAAATATTGATACCAATTTTAAGCAAAACACATGAAAATCTTGATACGAATTGAAATTAAACATAATAAATTTTGAATTCTAAACAAAATTTTGATACCAATTGAAAATATTTTTCATCTTGAACATATGATACCAAATTAAAATTTTCAATCATAAAGTATTGGAGTGGAAAACAAATACCAATTGAAAGATAAAATACAAGTTTTCTCCCTCTTTATGAAATACCAAATGAAACAATGAATAAGCTTGTATGTGGATACCAATTGAAAACTAGTCAATTGAAACAAGATAGTCATTATAAAACAAGCTTTATCATGATCAAAATTTGTGCTCTAAGATATATGAATATAATAAGCACAAATAAAAACATATATATGTATGAAAAGTTAGATACCAATTGAAATTGATACTCTTTGAAGTGCAAGCATACATATACAAAAAATATATATATGAGTATACAAAATGTCAATATTGATACCAATTGAAAGAATTCAATGATACCAATTGAAACAACAATAATCTCAAATGTATATCTGATATTACCTAGCCTCCCAATCATGTTCAAGTTTAAAATGATTTTCACTATAAGGCATACATGAGCATGATCTCCCATCCAACCACCCTTAGAAGGTAGAGGTTTTCAAAGATAGGTTTGAAAATAGAGTACGTTTGAAAAATTCTACCAAAGTGAAGAATACGAACTAGTTATAGAAAAATTTGTTAACTAGTACGAAATCCTTCAAGTAAGGAATAAGACAAAATTGTTTTCATGAAACACATGTAAATCACATGGCATTAAAAACACTCAAAATCTATATAGCACATATTGTACTCATGAGAACAAAGTCATGAGAAAACTAATAGGGTGAGTGTACAAGTGTTGTGTGACACATATCAACATGAAAATATTCAATTAAGCTCAATTAAAATATTCCTTAAAACATGAAAATATGAAAATCTAAAATTTTCAATAAAACTAATTTATACTTCAAGGCATTAGCATGTTTTGACAACACAAAAAGTATACATACATATCCCTAAACACAATTTGAGTCCATAATAAAGATTTGCATGAAAAGCAAATGACTCAAGGGGTATACATGTATATCTTAAGGTTTGGCAAAATAAACATATACATGAAGTGAAAACACATGATCATAAAAACATGTCCAAAATAGGGAATACAAGTTAGAATGCATGAATCATCAAAACTAGACTATACTAGAACATCTAATGGGTACAAATAAGCATCCAAGCACAAACATATATAAAGATTTATTTGTGGCCCATTCTATGTACAAGTATATAACTAGTCTTAATGAAAACTAACATTTAATCATATATTCAAATCATGAAGCACGAAACAAGACATAAATCATCATTATGTAAATCCACATGCTATTAGAGTTATGATGTGCATAATAGCTAAACAAATGGTGAGAACACAACATATGGGTCCATATAAACATGGGTGATCTCAAAAGCTATACATGCATGTCAATGATCTAAGAGTCATGGCACTTAACATAATAAACTATAAACATCTATATGATCATTATGTGTATGCATATGTATTAGATTTAGGACATACATATTAGTTTAAAAACAAAGTGAGAACACAAAGATAGGTCCATGGGTGTCTCAAATAACTAAACATGTATATCACTAATCTAAATCACATGGCATAATCATAATGAGCTATAAAACATGACATGCTATAAATCAACGACATTAAAAGCATAATAAGCATGCAAATATAAATTGGAGTTAGAGATTGATACCAAAACGATGAAGGCACCTCTCTAGTTCTCCAAACCAATGGTGGTCCTCTCCATCAAAACTCCCCTTGAAAGTGATGCATCCAAATTGTTTTCTTTAAGTACGGAACACATCCACTTCAAGGCACCGCTACTCTCACGTGATGCGAGAGCCCACACCTACATCAAAAATTTTAGGGGTGGTCTTTGGTACCCATTTTCTTTTGGGTCCATAGGGGTTAGATCTTTCCTAACCCAAACAAGATTATTTGCTAAATTTTCAATATGTAAACGATCATAGCAAAATCTAGCAAGGTGGCCTTTTCGACCACAATGTGTACACATGTACACATGGGCATACATAGTGTGAAGTTTGTGATCGTGATGAGCATGTGTATGCCGTGATGGGTGTGTATACAAAGATGGACCTTGTTTCTTACGAACCAAGGTTTCAAGCGTGTTTGATTTAAAGTACATTGGCTCAAATTGGAGCCCAAACAATCTACACTTTTCTTCAAAACATGTATGTCATTTTCAATACTAGAAGATAAAGTGGAGCATGCAATAGATGTGCTAGATGAAGAAGCTACACTAGCATGGCAAACATGATTATCTATATCCTTTTTCAAAAATTTATTTTTATTTAAAACAAGATCTAATTCTTTAATAATGAAATCAATTTCATTTTTCAATGAAAGGTTATCTTTTAAAATAAAATCTAATTTAGAAGATAATGCCTCATTATTTTTCACAACATCATCACAATCATTTTTGCTTTTCAAAAATTCATTTTCCTTTAGTACAAGATCAAGTTGAGATTTAAGTAAGTCACGTTCACTAGTAATCTCTTCCTTCTCTTGCAAAATCACATCAAAACTAGAACACAAATCCTTCATTTCTTCTTTTAATTCAAAATGTTTCTTTTTCAAAAGGTCATATTTTTTCACAAAATTTTCAAGCTTAGAGGCAAGTTCTACATTTAAATTTTGAACTTCAAAACACCATAGCAATATGAACTAGAGCTATCATCTAGTTGAGAATCCGATTGTACCTCAAGGGAGTCTTTCCCTTGGACCATGAGGCAATGCTCGTCGGACTTGTCTCTCCTAGATCTCCTCAACTTGTTAATTATCCTTGGAAGCTCGGGAGAAGTCAATATGCTCCAAACTGCAAAAGCCGAATCATAATGATCAAACACATGTAAAAGATCTTCATTAAGAGATGCTCTAAGTGTCTTAAGTGCTAATGCATTGGCCTTTTTATGCTTGCTAGCATTAGGGTAGGATTCTTGAGTAGTGGCTTGAAAAACTAGATGTCCTAGGCTTTTTAAATGACTACTCATCTTGGCCTTCCAAAGATCATGTCTAGAAAAATCAAACATAGGAGGGCTATCCATGAGTGCAAACTATATGTGTGCAAATGATCAATGCAAATGAAGATTAGCAAACCAAGATCTCACTCCTAGGTGGTTAAACCTAAATATCAGGAGCGGAGGCTCTGATACCAATTGAAATCACCTAGAGGGGGGTGAATAGGTGATAATGCTAATCTAATGGACTTAATGCGGAATTTAAAAACTAATAGCAATTAACAAGAGATGCACACTCAAACAAGCCAAGCAAATAATTATGAATGAACAATATGAATAGATGTAAGGCACAATATAGAGAGAGAGAGAGTAAGAGCCAAGGGATCAAGCGCAAACAATAAGATATGTTTCGAGGTTCGAGCACCCAGCTCTACATCCCCGCCTTCACCCAGAAGGATTTTAAGTCCACTAGCTTGTCCACTAAGGACTCCCACAAAGGGAACCTCCACCGAGGATTTGGGGCAATACAATCACAAGGAGTACCCAACTCCTCTCCTTACAAACACAACCTCCTCCTTGAGGCACAACTCCAAGCCAACAAACAATCACCTCACAACTTGAGGGATTAGCACAAAGCTACACAAGGATCACCTCACAACTTGAGGGATACAACCCAAATGCATAACCTCCTCAACACAATGAGGGAAAGGCACAAAGCCAAGCAAAGATTGGGTTTACAACTTGGTGATCAAAAGACCACAAACAATCTCTTTTCCCACACAAAGATCCTATAGAATAAGATAGTAGATGTAGCTCAAGTGTGGAGAAAACTAAAGAATGAAAATCAAAAACTCAAAGAAAATCTTTGGGAAAAACTAGAAACCAAGATAAAGAAGTTGAATCAAAATCTTTTCCAAAAATCCTTTCATGATTTTCCAAACCCTAGTAAAAACACCAAATAGATTGTTCAATTTAAAGCCCAAAAACTTCTTTTGATTGCTGTGAAAACACTAGAGAGACAGAAAAATTAGCACAAAAAATCTTTTCCAAAACCCCCAAGAAATGGGGTATTTACAGCCCAAACAGAAAACTAGCCGTTAGGCTGATCTGGCAGTCTGACAGGCTGGCGGTCGACCGGCCGGTCGACCGCCAGCGGTCATAAATAGACCGTTGGGCAATCCCGGTCGACCGCACGGCCGACCGCCCAGATACGAGAGTAGACTTCTCTGTTATGGTCAACCGCTCGGTCGACCACCCAGATACAGAGAGCAAGGCTCTCTGATCGGTCGGCCGACCGGCCCTGTGTCTGCCAAACGTGCACAAGGCTGTGCACGTCAGTCGACCACAACGGTCGGCTGGCCCTTGGTTCAGTCGACCATTGCGGTCGACCGACCTGGCCTGTCAGCCACAGTCTGGGACAGAAACTGGGGTTAAAAAATATTTCTAAAAAATCTTATAATATCTCTAAAATTACACAAAAATAGTTTTATCATTTTATTGTGAAATATAAACTTGTGATAAAATTTTCATCACAAACAACAAACATTTTGAAACATTTTTGTGTCTTATCATTTTTACCAAAAATCAAAAATTGTATTTTCTAAAACTTGAATTTTGAATAGAAAATACGTTTTGTCCAAAACTCATCCAATTACAAAAAACATGGTATTAAATAACATTTAGGCATGATGTATATGGATATAATTCTATATACATAAAATATATATATATCCATGTTTTTTTTTACTTTAATTCCAAAATATGTTTTGTTAGAAATACCAAAACATAAAACACATGAATAAGTAAGTCAAAACTAAGTTTGTCTAGGAAGTTGAAGCATGCATGTATATAGAACAAATCTTATATACATTAAACCATGTAAACTTGTTTTGATCTATCTATTCATGAAACCAAGATCGGTTAAACCAAAAACGGAAAAACGAAAACCAATATTCAAAACATGAAACGTGTGTGTTGTGAACTTGAGCATATCATACTATTCTAATCTTTACAATTTGGATCTAAAACACAAAACTAAATTATGGTACCGATGTCTTCTTGTAGAGCGCCGTCTCCAAGCCGACTCGATCCAAAACTCCTTGATCCACCGAGCAAGTGCTATATATGATCTTTGACGCTCGGGCTCTTGAATCAACATGTGAAAGCTTCCAAATCATCTTGTTGAAGCTAATCACCTACTAATAACTTGATTAATGATCTAAAACTAAAATCACAAGATTATTAGTACACATAACTACATGAGTTAATCATCATCAAAACTAGAGTGGAAGGCCTATGGGCCAACAGTTACTGCTTCTGAGGACTTATCATTATGCATCCCACACAACGCTTAAGAGATATCCACCATTATAAGTATGACATCATACTGGTATCTATCAGTTTCCCCTACCCCAGTGTAAGTTGAGTACTTTATTATATATTGTCCAGTGTAAAGTCCACAATGAATTCACAGTAACCCAACATGATTATTCAATTACGGGGATCGACAGGAGTATAGTGTCAGGAGTCTCCCTATTACAAGAGTTCAGGAACATGAGTACAAGAGTCCAAGAGTACAGGAGTACTAGATGTCTTGTAGCAGTATAATAATCATGTCAGGTCCATGTAAAAGCGATAATCATAAATATGCAATATAATACAGGTATCAGGTGTGATAGTATTCAGTAAGGTGTTACAGCGTCAGGTCAAGTGTATTAGTATCATGGTGAAGCATGTCAAGTATCAAGTGATAACATGTCAATTGTCAGGTTTCAGATATCTAATATGTCGTGTCAGGTAAGTTGAATACAGAATCACAACATCCTATGTCAGGTAATCATCCAGTCATGTAAGAAGATACATGAGGACAGTATAGTTAAACATTTCAAATTCTTAACAACCATCTCTATTATAATAATAAATTAATCTGTTAATTAGTTATGCGAAGCTAAGAAAAGCGGGAGCGTATCTAGGCATATCCGATACATGTATAATACTAGTTCAATGAATTATAATAACGACCAACAAATGAATAACAATATATAGGCCCGCAACACATGAAACAATATGAGAAAACACTAGCTATCCAAAAAGGCACTCGTTAAATATGTATCAAGTATTAGGAAAACAATCGCACTAACAAGTCTAAGTACTCACATAACATACATCAAGTCGTAGAGTAAAACTAACAAGGTATGAAACAACACAAGGAAAGTACTCGCCTGACATAAAGTGAAGTACTCGTCTAAAATCAGAACGCAATACTGAGCTAGAATCCGGGACTCCGTGGAGCACGTGTACGCGCAAACGGGAGAGGGAGAAAGAGTTGTAGGAAAGTGAGAGTGTAACACCCTTATTTTTTTTTTGAAATTTGGATTTAATACTTTAATATCCAATCAAAGAGATTATACGAAACTATTGGAGGTGATGATTGAGTAAATTCTTGGGTGAAATGATTACACACACAGACACAAATTCTGTGGGGAAATTTTGGGATAAAATAAAATTTTAATTAGTATAATTTTGTATATAAAATTTATTGGTGTATTTATGTATATGCCTATATATGAATATATATACCTACACACACACACACACACATCAACATGTAGTATGTCCATGCATACTACCCCACTAGATACACAATATTAAAATTCTAACTACTGAGGTGGCATGACTTGGTCAACTTGAGGATGAGTGAGAGGCCAAGAGCATATATGGGTAATTTTCACCTACTTATATATGTGCATATAGGAAAAAGATGAAGGGAAGTAAATTTATTTCACCCCCCACTCTTCTCTCTCCTCATTTCTCCCCCAAATTCTGAAGCCCTTCCCTCTCCCATGTTGTGATCGGCAATAATTTTTTCCCCTGAAGTTAATCTCCCTTTCTCTCAATTACTCTCTCAATTTCTTTCCCTTCCTCTCTTCCACACCTAATTTCCTCTCCATCTCTCTCCCTACTCCTCTCCCCTTTCTTGGATCTGACCGAGGCTCTGGCAAGGGAAGGCGGCCGGCGGGCGTGAGCGCCGCTGCAGCCCATGGCTGCAGCCAGCGGCGACAGCTGCTGTTGTTGCGGCTAGGGGGAGGCGTGGAGGTGTCGGCGATGGCACACGGCAGTAGGGTAGCGGGCAACGGCCGGAGAAAAAAAGGTGAGGGAGTAAATTCTGATTTTTTAGAATTAGTTTTCCAATTTGATCAATCAACTATATCTTACTCTGAATTAATTGATGACGGTTGTTCTTGGTCATGTAAGTGGGTCTCCTTGATCCATTTATTCCAATTCTGTTGCTATTAGAATTTTTTTTGAATTAATCAAGTGAGTTCTCTTCGAATTGATTTCCTTGTCCATGTTGATTGTATGGTTCTATTAACTAATTAAAGTTTAGTATATTTGATGGATCCGATTCCTTGTATTCTTAAGTTTTACATTTTCTATTTTATCGAATTATCGGTTTCTTTCCAATTAGCATGAGAGCTACATTTCCTTCGAATCTACTGTAAGCCATGATACCTTACACATCAATCTAAACTTGAAGAAATAAAATAAATAAATAAATAAAAATAATAATATCAATTGCCCATATGTTTCCTTGAATTGGCATGATCAATTTCAGTGCTATTCACCAAGAGTTTGATTAAAAGAAGTAATACTGCTAGGGTAAGCTTCAGGTTCAATGCTTTCTTTTAGTGCTATTCTGAAGACTTAATAGTGATGGACTTCAGAGAATAATTTTTCATAAGCAGGTATATTCAGATCAATAGCTAGACGTAAATAATTGCAAATGAACAATTCAAGGATATAGCTGCCTGTAGGTTTTATCTTTTATAGAAAGAACTAGTTTCTGTTCGGAAAAATGATACATATAACTTAATGAATTCATGATAATTATTTCGTTTCGTTTCCTTTAAGAAATTTCTCACAATAGAACCTTTCACATACTTGTGATCGAAGCTTAAGGAATGTGAAACCTCATTGATCTAAGGGGTCTCTGACTTCTTCGTTTCTTAGTAAATTTAACAACGTATGCACTTATGCCCTCACTATTATTTCAGTTCATTGAGTTCCTCTAATTTATATGTTAATAGAAATAATTCTAGTCATAAGAAAAGGTTGAATGATCAGTTCACCGAGTAAGATCTGGATGGGTACAATGAGTAAAAGTTTATATAAGATCTGTAAGTTTTAAGTCAGTCAATTGACTTTAGTTATTGGGATGTGAAAGATAAGAATTATGAAAAATATATATTTATTTTCTACTAGTTGTATGAGTATGTGAAATAAATGTTGGAAAAAAAAGAGAATTTTAAAATTTTGATGAGAGAACATGTAAAATGATACTAAGGAGAGGGGAATTTTACTAATTA
Organism: Agave tequilana; assembly: GCA_038442645.1. Taxonomy (NCBI): domain Eukaryota; kingdom Viridiplantae; phylum Streptophyta; class Magnoliopsida; order Asparagales; family Asparagaceae; genus Agave; species Agave tequilana. The sequence continues at coordinate 272,654 of JAVJIF010004339.1, forward strand.
ATAGAAAATGTATCAATCAATAGCAATTAAGTAACACAAAAGCAATATGATAGTAAGAATAAGAATAACAAGTATAAGTACAAGTAGAACAATGAAAATAGAAGAAAGAGTAAGAGACAAGGCAAATATTGTTCTATAGAGAACAAACTGAATTTGAGAGGGACATCATGAAAAATATAAACATCCAAATATTATTAAATAAATTTAATGACCTTATGGTCGGGCATCTCCATCTCAACATTGGATATGTTTAGGCCTGGATTCATCAACTTCTAAAGAGGCATAAGATCTCTGGTATGGCGCGGACACGGGAGCCTATCTGGCGTGTCAGTGCAACATTGAATTCCTCACAGTTAATAAAATAGACTACTTATTATGATTTGAAAAGATTATGTTATGTAGTAATAATGATTAGCGAGCACGCGTTTTGCACGAGCAAATCGGTCGAGAGATTAGACTGACATGCCGAGGGCGAGCACAAGCATCAACAAGTCTGAGGGCTGAGGCACAGTTTCGATCCAGAAGCTCGTGAACGCTGACTATGACGTTCTTGACCATGACCTCAATCACTATATCTTTTAGTGAAATTTATCTATACTGAAGTTTGATTGTCTAACCCATATAGGTATCAACTAGAAAATTTAGTGTAACACAACCATGTGTGGTCCAAATTGATGCCATCTTGCACTTGATAGCAATAATTCTCCTATGAGAATTTCAGTATATATCGTCTACCATGCAATATTTGATATCCAGGTCATTAGATAAATATATCATGCTCGCTTTTATCCTAATTCTATACTAAACACACAAACTAAGAATTTGTCCCTGTTAGTATCTTTCCACTCCTTGTACTTGTGAGAAATTAAATTGGGATTCTGCAACGTGGTAGGGAAACATTTAGATGAATCTTAATATTTAACAACTTCATTGTCATCACTGCTAACATGTAATCCCTTGAATGCAAACTAAGTATATATTTCAAACCAAACATATAATCTCTTACCTACATATCTTGGTGTGATTGTAAAGAGAAACTTAAATGGAAGCGTCTCATGGAGAGAAGTAAATTGTTTGGTGTAATAATTATTTGTTATTTTAATTTTAGCTTTGGTATAAACTAATTAGAGATTTATTACAGTCTTAAGAGGTAAGTTACTATATAGCAAAAATCAGACATAATCAGTTATTGCAAATGAAATTCAGAAATTGTGAGATAAATAAGGTGATAATAAGTAAGACTGCACTAACTGATATATGTCGACTATGATTATTACCTAATTGCTATGGATACAGCTAATTGTACAGTACATATACATATTCAACTATGATATATCATATAACCATATACCATTGATAACTTATTGATGATGGGTTGCTCTAATATGCTTGATGACTAGTGAAGTATGTACCCTCGTTTTCAAATAATAATTCTCACTGAAATATATGATGTGTGTAAATGTGAATCTTGTGGACTATTATTAACTTCAAAGCATACTAAGATTCTGGTCATAGACAGCATAGTCAATTTCATTCACCAAATACCTGATATGTGAATAAGAATCATAACTAGTTAACATAACTAATCATATGACCTAGGACGGGTATTGAGAATGTAATTAATTGTTTGATGCGTCATTAAATGAGTAATAAATATAAGTGGTATGTATGTCTGAATGTGTGCATATAATGGATAGTTATACAAGCTTGATCATGTGCTGCATATTAATCACATGATTGGTGATTGGAAAAAGTATATCACAACGCCACTGACAATGTGTATGTTACCTTATTAGTTGATGTGTAGGTGGTGTTTTGTGTGCATGTTGTATTATTTTATGCATCGAAGGAAGGGGCCGATGGGAGCTGGTGGGAGGGGAAGACTGTGTTGTCGTTTTGTGTGTGGTGTTATGAAGGAAGGGGCCTGCGGGAGCTGGTAGGTATGAAAACAGGGTATGATATTGTGTGTTGTTAAACGAAGGAAGGGGCCAGCGGGAGCTGGTAGGTGTGAAGACGGGTATGAGATGGGTCGTATATTATGAAGTAAAGATGTGCTTATTCAAAAGCATAGTGTTGTATGCTGTCCTTGATGTAGGACTATGAAACTCTGCCTTGTTATTGGAGATAATAGAGTATTATATGATGTGTGTATGTTTACGAGAGTATCAATGTAACACTTGAAGTGTGATACGATATACGATATATATACATAATAGTATGTTTGTGTTTTATGCAGTAATTGAATTAACTTATTGTGATTGGAGCACCATTGTGAATGGTACATGAAATACATATACATAGAAGAATTCGGAAATAAACTAAGGCATTAAAAGAAAATATTCGATGTATCATAAACCCTGTAAAATGTAGTTCAGAGATTGAGCTATAGAATCATTAACCGAAGGAGTCAAGCCTTGTGCAGAGTATAGGGATTGTTTGGGTTGACCATTTACTGTGTTAGCATTGTTTCCTTTCCTCATTCACACTTGTTTGCTATTCGAAGAAAGCATATTACCTTTTACTTTGACATATATAGTATTTTTTAATCTCTTTTTTACTCACCTCACTGAGCTGTTGAGCTCACTCCCCTACAGATTATTATGTTTTCAAGTTGCGGCGAGATGGAGGCCCAGCTTAGGCTTTGGGCGTTTTGAGAAGAAGTTTCATTACTAGTAAACTTGTTACAGATATAGTTACAGGTAATTACCTTGAAAGATTTTGTTGTACATACCCATAACTTTAGTGATATGTACATGAAGCAGGTATTATTCTTATTAGATATATTTTTAAAAAGAGGAGGTAGTTTGTAATGACTATGATTGAGTTGGAGATATAGTAATTCTGAGTTATATTGTGGATGTCGAGAGGGGTACTCTCGAGCACATATTACGGTGGATATTAGTAGTGAGATTTATCTGCTCTATAGATTTGATGATAAGTAGGCGATGTCAAGCCGAAATCTTATTATGATTGTGTGGTGAAACTTTGAGTTTGATTTATGTATTTGGATTGAGATAAAGATATACTGTGTATTTAGGATAAGTGATTAAATATAAAGGAGATGATGTTGAAATTTATAAGAATTATAGATAATTATGATAATTTTTTAATTAATAAAGATGTTTATGTTAATTAAGAATCTAGGAAATACTGAGACCGTTACAGAGAGAGAGCGAGTGTTATAGGAAAGAGAGAGAGAGTTGTGCTGGATAAGGAGAGGGGTAAAAGAGGAAAGAAAGGAAAAAGAAAACCGAAAAAAAAAGAAAGAAAGAAAGAAAGAAAGAAAGAAAGAAAGGAAGGAAATGAAGAAAGAAGAGAAGGGGAAGAGGGTGCGACCTGGGTTCTGGTTGTCGGCGGTGGCCTGGCGGCACCGGCGCGCCGAAGGGGGGGCGCACGGCCAGAGCCCTGGGGAGGAAGGGAGGTGGAGGGGGTTTGGTGTTGGTGGTGGTGTTGGTGGTGGTTGTTGATGTTGTGGTTGTGGTTGAGGGTGATGTAGATGGTGGTGGTGTGGGGATGAGTTGGTAGTGGTGGTGATGGGAATTGAAAGAGGAGGTGGATGTGGTGGTAGGGTAATGGAAGTAGAGGAGATGGTGGAGTATTGATGGTGAATTTTGAGAATGAAGATGAATGTGAAATAGATTTTGTGGTGAAATTGAAGGAAGGTGGTGATGTATTGTGGAAGGAGAAGGGAAGGAGAGATTTTGGGGAGGGGATGGCGCCGGTCAAGGGGGCGACGACACTTCAGGGGCAGAGCCGTGGGCGGGCGCCCAAGGGAAGAGGAGGAGGAGGTTTGGAGAGAGGGGGGAGAAATGGAGAGATTTAGAGAAAGAAGAAAGAAAGAAAAGAAAAGAGAAGGAGAAGGAGGGGGAGAGTACGGTGGAATGGGGGGTGAAGAGGGCTGTTGCTGTTGTGGTCATTGGCAGAGGCAAGGAGAAGGCAGGTAGGGGAGAAAGAAAAAGAAAGAGAAGAAAAAGAAAAAAAGAAAAGAAAGGAAAAGGAAAAAAGAAAGGAAAAAGAAAAAAGAAATATGGAAAAATTAATGAATAATATACTATTAAATAATTAAATTAATAGAATAACATGAGTGTATTAAGTAGAGGAGTGGAGAAAGAAAATGCAGGAAAAGAAAGGAAAAGAAAATAATATTATTATTTAAACCAAGTAAAAGTCGACTATTTCAGAAACGTTCTAAAAAATTCTCAAAAATAGAAAATATTATTTTAAGATACTTGTGAAATCAGATTCGACAAATTCAATCTGGTTTTCAAATTAAAAATCCTGAAATCCACCGATGATATCGGTCGACGTCAAAATCGCTCAAATTTTGATAAATTGAGAAAAATCTCAAAAAATGTATTTAGATAGAAAATGAGATTCTAAAAAGTAATATGAAGGCCGTTTCTAGAAGTTCAATTCGTTTGAAAACAAAAAAAATCTGGCAATCGGTCAGCGACACCGATCGATACTGATTTTGAAGATTTTGCAGAATAATTCTGAAAAAAATTTAAGAAAATCATGAAAAATCTAAAATATTAGAAAACCGAGTTTGAAACTGAAATCGGTCAAATCAGACTATCAGAAAGGTCAAATCGAACAGTACGCTGGTATCAGATCCCCGGTTCAGAATCGGACCGACTCTGAGTTCAGGAATCCGGATCCAATACAAAACAATCACATAAATAAACCAAAAAAAAAAAACAAATACAGAGAGAAAACACAAAGTATGATCGAAAATTAGAATATGTATCTAAGAATGTATTCCAGGAACGAAATATTCCAGTCTGGATGTCCGCTCGAAGATATGGTTTAACTTCGTAAGATATAGTATCTTTTTCTTAATAATTTTGTAATATGAATTACATCACTGAAATTTCAACCTACACCTCTTTCTATCACCAAAAAAAAAAAAAGAAGAAGAAGAAAAGAAAAGAAAAGAAAAAAAAGAGAAAACAGAGGAGATGGTCTCGGCAAGGGTTCGGATTCAGTACAAAAGCATTTTGGCACTGCAAATGTCCTCTAGTGTGTGTGCACAGTGATCTATTGTTACCATCGCTCACATCTTGATCTCATCATGATCCATGCCCATGAAATGAAAGAGGTGAGGGAGAAATGAGAATCTCAACTCTGAGAACAGAGCAGAAACAGAGCAGAGGTGGCCCAATATTCAAGGTGATTTGTGAAAGCAGCTCCTGGAGATTCTCTACAGTGACTTCATGCAATTCACAGCACTTTTTGCTCGAGAGAAAGAGAGAGAGCTGAGGGCTGAGCACTAGCTTTGCTGTGTTTGAGGGCTGGGCACTAGCTTTGGCTGAAAATCTGGCACACAAGCCCATGCTTCTTTTGACTCTAGCAGTGTTTGATTGGTTCTGTCAAGACCAAGGCCTATGCATAAAAATAGCAGTAGTACTTGAATTTAGAAACTCTCTGTAATAAATAATATTCTTGGTTCCGATCAGAATAAGGGAAAAAGAAAAAAAAAAAAGATTTTTTTGGATTTTGAAGAGAGTTTGAGGAAATACATGTGGGACATCATGCATGCATGCAAGCAGAGTGAATCAAAGGGATGATGAGAGCAGAGAACTACATGTCTGTCATGAATATTTTTGTTAGTGTTTGTGACATTTGAGACACTGAGTGAGTTCAATAATATTAACTTTTTCTTGGGATAATTCTTTAATATAAAAGTAGTGGATATATTTATTTTAATGTTTTTGCAGAGGTTGATCAACATAGTCGATGAAGAACTTGGGGCTTTGCCCAAACCTTATATATACCCAAGAGGTGGAGTTGCCCAAATCCTTATATACCCAAGACATGAATATTTTTGTTAGTGTTTGTGACATTTGAGACACTGAGTGAGTTCAATAATATTAACTTTTTCTTGGGATAATTCTTTAAAATAAAAGTAGTGGATATATTTATTTTAATGTTTTTGCAGAGGTTGATCAACATAGTCAATGAAGAACTTGGGGCTTTGCCCAAACCCTTATATATACCCAAGAGGTGGAGTTGCCCAAATCCTTATATACCAAGACATGAATATTTTTGTTAGTGTTTGTGACATTTGAGACACTGAGTGAGTTCAATAATATTAACTTTTCTTGGGATAATTCTTTAAAATAAAAGTAGTGGATATATTTATTTTAATGTTTTTGCAGAGGTTGATCAACATAGTCCTTTAGGTGGAGTTGCCCAAATTCTTATATACCCAAGACCATCCCCACACGTCTAACCGATGTGGGACTATTTGTTCGACCCAAATCCCAACAATCCCCCCTCGAGATCTAACTCTTCACTGCGTGAGGCTACGGCACGCCTTATGTGAAGTACTGGACATTAGCATTACAGGGGCCTATTGCGCCTTTTTGCGCCAGTGGGGTGGGGCAGGCTTATTACGCCTTTGCGCCATTAGGGGCTCTATATCGTCGAACATCACTCACACACACGACTAAGTTCGGGGCATGGCTCTGATACCACTTGAAGGACTTGGGTACCATCCCAAAAGACTAACCTTTTAGATGGAGTTGCCCAAATCCTTATATACCCAAGGCCATCTCCACGTCTAGCCGATGTGGGACTATTTGTTCGACCCAAATCCCAACAGTCTATCAGTGCATGGATCTTGTGAAAGCTTAAACAAGTTTCAAAGACATTAGTAAAAACACCAATTATCCTTTGTTTAAAGACAATTAATTACAAGAATATTAAGGTGGCTTTACCATATGACTTGAACTTAGAAAACATGAGTAGTTGTTAACCAAGATTTTGTAGTCTAAACTATGTAACTAGCAAGATGGTCATCCAAGTTTATACTAATGCAAATTATCAAAACAAAATTTCTTTTAATGTGAATATCTTTAATTTGTTTAGTCTAGATGATTAAAATAACTCATAATGCAGATAGAAAAAGAAAAAGAGGAAAAAGAGAAAATGTTCAGGACTATATGTAAGGTTTTTAGCATAACTATTCTTTGTCACTAATTCATAAATTTTTTCATAATGGTTTATTTAATTTTAAAAAAAAGCCATCATGTTTAAATCCTACAAAAAAGTTGTCCATTCAAGAGTTTCCTTATGAACTATTTTTTCTTGAGATCACAATAATACTTTCTGTAGAAGTACTATAAAACATGAGAATGCGTATGAAAATAGTAATAACAAGAAATATTTTATTCGTGCATATTCTGTTACGAGAGATTGCATTTTCAAAAATCTATTTTTTAAAAATATTTTTATATTTTTCTATAATAATACTATGAAACATGAGGCTGTGTTATGAAAATAATCGTAGCATGAAATATTTTTATTCTTGCTGGTTTTGCTACAAGAGATTGCAAATTGAAAATCAGACTATGATCTTATTTTGAAAAAAATGACAAAAGAAAAAAAAAAGAAAGGGGAAAACGGGGACTCATGCCCACATCTCATTTGAGCAAAGAGGTTGAAAAAGTGCTGGTTTATAGTTAGTTCATAGCCACCTTCGTCTTGCATCCTTGATTTGTATGCTTGACAAGAAAGAATCGAACAAAAAGTCCACCCACCCACATCCACTCTCCCATGGCCACGATCATGATATGATGATGGGGAGCACTATGGCAGCAATTTTGGAATTTTTATCCCCCCACCCCACCCAGCCACACACACACACACCACCCCCCCCCCCCCCCCCCCCCCGCCGCCCCCCCCCCCACACACACACACACGCACCAGCCTAAACACCACCAAATCCAATCATTCAAATTAAAGAGACCCAAATTGCAAAAAATCCTAAAATCCTAGTAAAACCCTCCCTTCTTTTTCACTTTCAACTCATCCATTTTAGCATTCCTTTTGCCCTCCCAAACCATTTGAAAACCCCAAGAACTCTCTCTCTCTCTCTCTCTCTCTCTCTCTCTCTCTAGTCTCTACTTTCTTCTTCTTGTTGATGGGGTTGCAGTGAAGTGCGAGAACTCACTCACAGTCACTCCCCCCACCCACTTACAAAAACAAACATCCCATCCCCTAATCTTTTATCTCTCTCTCTCTCAGATCAAAACAAACCCACTCCCCCGCCCCCCATCTTTTCCTCACTTTTCCCCCTCTTCAAATCTCAGTCACCAAATATATATCCCTTTCTTGCCCTTTTTCTCACCTGGGTCTCTCCATTTTCTACCAGTTTGGCCCTTTCCCCTCCAATCCCCATCTGGGTTTTTGATTTTTGCTCCATTTGGTCTCTTAGATCTGCTGCTTGGGGTCCCTGATTGAAGGATTCATGGGAGTTTGGATGCTCTTCACAAGGTTGGAATCTCTGTGTAATAGTTTCCCTCCCCCCACAATCTGTTTAGTTTGTAGTGGGTTAAACTGATGAACAATACTTTTTTTCTTCAAGTCGCTGCGATTGTAGGTCTTATGATGCAATTTTACCTGAAGAGGAGTCAGAGAGTTGAGGGGTTGTTTGGGTCAGTTGTTAGCTTGTTGTTGAGCATTTTGTATCTTGTGATGGTACTGCTGCAGGCTCATAGGGAACCCCCATTTCAGAGCTCTATGAATAGGGTTTGGATTATGTAGTTGTTGATTTGTGTATGATGGGCAACAGCACTTCTCGAGTCGTTGGTTGCTTCGTGCCCGTGGGCAATGGGAAGGAAGGTGTCAATCTCGATTTCTTAGAGCCCTTGGATGAGGGATTAGGCCATTCCTTTTGTTATGTTAGGCCCGTGATAGTCGATTCTCCGGCTATAACCCCTTCGAATTCTGAGAGGTTCACCGTAGATTCAAGCACCTTCGATTCGGAGACACATAGTGGGTCTTTCAGGCAGGAGATAGTTGAAGAGATTGCTGGCTGGCAGAGACCCAATAAGAGTTTTGCTGAGACGACGTTTAAGACCATATCAGGGGCGTCTGTGAGTGCCAATGCATCCACTGCTAGGACTCCTACTGTGTTGTTGACTGGGGATGCACAAGAACCCGCTGCCTCATTCGAGAGCACGGCTTCTTTCGCTGCAATCCCTCTTCAGCCGGTGCCTCGTGGGTCTGGACCCTTGAATGGGTTCATGTCGGGGCCGTTGGAGAGAGGGTTTGCTTCGGGGCCGTTGGAGAGAGGTGCTGGGTTGATGTCCGGGCCTTTGGATAAGGGTACTTTCATGTCGGGCCCCCTTGATTCTAGTGATAGGAGTAATTTCTCAGCACCATTGGGTTATGGTAGACGAAGAGGACTTGGACGGCTTATGAGGAGCATGAGCAGGCCCATGAGAAGTGCTCTTTCTCGGACATTTACAAGACGATCACAGGGTAGTGGTTGGATGCAACGGTTCTTCCTTCATCCGATGATTCAGTTGGTGTGGCATTCCAAGAATGAGGCAAAGTTTCGAACAGAAGCTCAGCGGAACTGGGCGGAAGTTGGTCCTTCTGAACCTGAGTACAGTAATAGCCGAAACTTGCAATGGGCGCATGGGAAGGCTGGGGAGGACCGGGTTCATGTAGTTCTTTCTGAAGAGCAAGGGTGGTTGTTTGTTGGGATATATGATGGCTTCTGTGGCCCTGATGCACCAGATTTTCTCATGAGCAATCTTTATAAAGCTATAGATAGAGAATTGGAAGGATTGCTATGGGATTATGAAGATAAACCTCAAAAGACTCTGTTGATGTCTGGTCCAAGGAAACTGGCTCCATTGAAGCTTCTTCATCTGTCATCACAGCAGAATGCACTACATCTCAGATGGCTGATGATGAAGATAAACCTCTAAGGACTCCTCCAGTGTTTGGTCCCATGAAAACTGACCCCATTGAAGCTTCGTCAGCTGTTGTCACAGAAGAGTGCACTGCATCTCAGATGGCTGATGATGAATTAGAAAAGGCCATGCAGAGTTTCTGTTATGCAATGACTGTTACCAAAGCCAATGTGATGAAGGAGTTGTACCTGTTCAGATAAACAAAGATGAAAATGGAAGTAAACTGAGTGCAGACAGAGCATTGAGCAATGAATCAACAGAGGCTGGTGAGATAGTAGAAGAAAAAGGTAGTGTGATGGATATAGATCAGGTTCAATTGTCTAGTGAAATTAGACAAGAGCATGGTGCAAACTTGACAGAAGATACAGCAGGCCAAGTTGATGGACCGGAGAAGGATGCACCTAACATTCTTGAAACTGACTCTGCAAAGCGATCCAGGAAAAACAAGCGCCTTTACGAACTACTTCAGATGGAGCTAGTTGAAGACATGCGTGCCAGAGAAGCAGAACTTGTTTTGCCTGCTGAAAGCACTAAAGGAGAAAGTTCAGGTCGCACAGAAGGGGCTGACAGTTTAAGAGAAAGTGAGGGGGTATCAATGGAGGATCCCAAGGATTTGAAACACAGATACACAGCTTCATTTTCTTCTCTAGGAGACAAGAAGATGATGAGGAGATCATTAATAGGATCGAAGTTGAGAAAGATGTACAGAAAGCAAAAAACACTGCGGAAAAGCTTTTTCCGTGGAGTTATGATTGGCACAGAGAACAATACCAAGTAGAGGGCCGGATGTTCAACCCATCAGTAGTCATTAGGAGGTGCAAGTCTGGGCCAGTTGATCATGATGCAGTATTGAGGGCAATGACACAAGCACTTGCTACCACAGAGGAAGCATACATGGAAATGGTGGAAAGGTCACTTGATAGGAATCCGGAGCTTGCACTAATGGGTTCATGTGTTCTTGTAATGTTGATGAAGGATCAGGATGTGTATGTAATGAACCTTGGTGACAGTCGTGTTATCTTGGCACAAGATAGGTTGAATGATAGCCATGTTAGTGCAAATCATGCAAAAGATGATCCAAAGAGTTGGAACAGGTCTAGGGAGTCACTTGTTCGCGTGGAGCTGGATAGGATATCAGAGGAGTCTCCTATGCATAATCCCAACAGTCGAGTTTGCAGCATTAACAAGAACAGGGAAATCTCCCTTTGCAGATTAAATATGAGGGCTGTGCAGCTGTCCACTGATCATAGTACCGGCATTGAGGAGGTAAGTAGTTTTAAGAGTATATCTTCTTCCTTTCCTGCTTCAGAAATTTATTTTAGCTGCTGCTTATCAGATATATGAGCTGATTGGATTTTATCAAAAAGCATACATGTGCTAATTACCTCAATACTTTCTATTTAAAAATGCTTATATCTTTGATCATTAGTTGGTTAGAAGACTCAAATGCTACTCTTACTTATTCATCAATTGTACTACGACATGCTGGAATGGATCATGAAGGAATCAAGTTCTCGATGCTGTTCAGCCTTTCCGTCTTGTGTTCTTCTAATTGATAAGATATATGTTTGTCAAAGAATAATTTCTTAAACCACTGATACTAGTTTATCAGTAATTACTAGAAGAATCAATTTCCACATAAGGTAAAGGAGATGTTGAATACTGAAAAGGAAAAGAAAATAGAAGAGGCCCCTCCCATTGATCTCGTTTGATATCACTGCATATGCAGGTTGTGATATTGATTTATTATGGTGGAATTTTAATGTGAACATGCATGCAAGAATTTCAAGGTTGCGTGTCATGATGTTGTAGAATTATTCCTTGTTTTGTTAAGTTTCTTTTCCTATAGTGTATCTTATGCTGATGTTAGTCTTTGCTTCTCTGGGTTTATTGGATATAATTTCCAGTGACATTAGGCAACATATATGTTTTGAATTTGTTAAACAGTTAGCTTGGGTCAAACCTTTCATATCTCAGGCACAACTTGATATGTCAAGAGTTAGCATTGGCTAAGCTTCTCTCCTTCAGCCACAAGCATGTGGAATAAATATTGAGGTCCATTCTGGTCATAACCCAGACAATGTGGAATAAATCTTGAGGTCCATATATGACTTGCTCAACATGAATAACTGGATACATCAATTTCACTCGTATGAGAATTCAGAATACATAGAAGTACTTGAAGTCCAGATAAATTGATTGGTTATGAAAGTAGCAAATTAGGACTGACCGTACCCAATTAAGCTAATTTCATCAGGACTTATCTGCAAGCACTGCTCTACCTTGACTGCTACCAAAAGAATAAACTTGGTCTAAGCTTGTCATTCGTTGAGTCATAAATCAAAGTCCCAAATACCTGAACAAAAGTTGGCTTTTTGCATTTGATAGGGAATACTGTATTGTGGTACAACTTGCACTCTTCTACTCATATCATCAGTCTCGCTTGGGAAAATTTGTTATTTTGACTCTATTTTTGGAGTCAGTTCTTTTCTGCAATAAACACAATTTCCTGTGCTTAATTACTTGAATGCCATATTCATGTTAGTATATAGATATTGAAAGTAGTCCTTGAACTATGGAATTCAATGGTACCCTAAGTTGGCAATTGATCAATGAACCGTTAGCTTTGGATAAAATGAAAAGAAGAGGTTAAGGTTTTCGGTCTCGTAGTCTCAGAATTCAACCTCTTACCAGGTTGGAACTTAGCAAAAGTTGTTTTCACCTTCATTTTGGTGTATTTTATCTTTGAACTAACTGTAACTTTGCGCACACATCTTAAATTCGTTGGAGATTTCTCGGATCCAGCTTAGAGCGGTCAGAGATTTATCAAGCCCTCTTTAAGTGGTGATTATTGCTTGCTCACCACTCACCACTCGCAACTCACATCACAAGAGAATTCCAACCTTGCTTGCTTAAAATTTGTTGTTGGGTCACTACATACCTAGACATTTTGAAAGGAGATGATGGCTAGATCCTTCTCCTCAAGATCAACTGGTCAACTGATAAAACTTCTTTAAGCAGCTTCTCCAGGCAATAATGGTATCATCTCCTAATTAGTGAGATATCCAGATTCATTTTACTTTATTAAGTTATTTTTTATGTGCAAAGGCATTGTGAAAGAAAGATTAATATTCAAAGCTAAAAGAGGGATGAATTTAAAGTGCACAAGATAACTACTCTAAGAAAGGCAATGAAGTGACGGCTTGCTGCTTGGAGTTAATAAACTAAGCAGGAGAGCCTGAAGACAAAAAAAATCTTTTCACTGAAACATGCTGTCTTATTTCCACCAATATATAGCAACTTGTGAACATGGTACGGAAATTTGTGAACATTGTACAATTATCCAAATTGTATACGTTAACCTTCAAGTTCCTTGTCCTTTTAGTATTTTTCTCTCCTTTACTTTCCTTCATATTACTGGTTTTAACTTTATTTTTCTCAAATGTGCCAGAACTGACTTTGTGTAATGTTTGCTAGCTTATTTTAATGATATGTATAAGTTTTCTCAATATATACTCTACCTTGGCAAGCATGTAATGTATTTCATGTACATGCACGTGATTCTTTCCCTAGTATAATTATTCTCATTCAGCCTATTTGTTTTTTTATTTGCTGAAATCTTGATCTGTTCCAACGTTCCTTGTGTCATTGTTGTCATCCCTCTTCACATAGATTCACATGATATTGGAGGATTTTTAAACTGCAATCCCGATCCTGTTTCATGAACTTGGACAACTTGACAAAACAGCTCAGCATCCCTAAATGCCAGTTTCTTCTTAGTTGTTCATTGCCCTTCTGGCTGAAGCTTGCGGAAGAACTTATATTTCTTGGTGGGCATTGGACCTGGGAAAGAACACCTTAAGCTTTATCACTCTTTTCCTCTTTCTCCTCTCTTTGCTTTCTTCTCTTCCCTTTCCATTTAATCTGATGCCACGAATACTGACAGTGACACCTAGCTATTATATGGACTATATGTGTACAATATAGGAAAATGCCAAACAATTTGCACTACATATATTTTGAAAATTCTGTTTGCTATGTTAATGTTTGGGTGGTGATGATCTATGAAGCACGGACACGGACACGGGACACGGCAAAATTTAAAAAAAGGATACGGGGGCACATCAAAGAAGATTTTATTATTATTATTATTATTATTATTATTATTATATATATAAATAAATTTATGAAATCTCAATCAAGTGATCAACAAACTAAAATAGTAAAATATCAATCATCATGTGCACAAATTATAAAATATCAAAAGTTTATAACAAAATTACAACTGAAGATCATAAGTTCACAAGTTATTAAACAAGTTAACAACTTAACATTGCAAGTTTAAACAAAATTATAATTGGCGTCATATGTCTCAAGATGAAGTTGAATCTAGCCCAATGACTTCTTTATTATCTCATTCTTTATCATCCGCAAACAACACGGCCTCTATTGTGGGTTCATCTTTTGCTGTAGAAAATTTGTATAGATAATGCCTTTGGTCGAACATAATATACTATTTTCTTCCACCAGGAACAGGATAATCATTTGTCCTAAGTATCATCTCTTCCTTTTTGCAGGAAGTTTTGAGGATAAAAGCGGAACATGTTGACGATGGTCAAGCTGTTCTGAATGATAGAGTAAAAGGACAGTTACAGGTTACTAGAGCTTTTGGTGCTGGTTTTCTCAAGAAGGTCAGATATCATAATTCCACACTATAATAATTCATCAGTATTAAACAAAGATTTCTTTCGTTTCCTTGTTCCATTGATGGAAAGACATCATGCTTGCTGTGATGGTTTTGAGTATTGTGATATATAATCTATGAATGCTTGTTGATATATTCAATTACTATGGCATCAACAAGATAAAGCTAGAATGTGCTTAGACAACCTCCTTTTTGATCATTTATCTTATACATAAATCATAATGGAGGAAATTTTGAGATGTATTTGTCAGAAATTTCCCTTGTTGTGATGCAGTGTCCTTAGAACTTGCAAAGTTGAGATGTATTTGTCATTTATCTTATACAGAAGTTATAATGATGATTCTTGAGCTCATGTAGTTTCCTCTTGAATTAGCCTTTCTGACTTTAGGCCTATAATCTATGTCATTTTCATCAAGCTGATGTCAAAACCAGCAAAACTGAAGAGATTGAAATTATATATTTCATTAGATGAATATTGTTTTGGTTATTTGTGAATAATTTCCATGAAATTTTCAGCTAGTTGCCCTATTGGCATCCTGGTACTGCCTCCTTTAGTGTTTTATGGCATAATCCCGACACAGAGAAAATTGCTATCTGTCCACTGCAGATGTGAAACTGAAAAAAATTGAATGCTGACCTCTCTCATTAAATTTATTTTTAACTAACATGCAAATTAGAATAGCAGGTCCAGAATATTTGTTTTCTTCCTCATTTTCAAGCTGATTGCTCTAGCATGACCAATAATCACCTGTTACCTCTTTGGTGTCAGCAGTATGAAAATTACAGTTATTTGTTTCTGGCGCTGCCGTTATATGGTATGAAAATAATCACCTGTTACCTCTTTGGTGTTATATGGTACGTCACATATTGTTCTTAGGGAGGTCTGCTTTCGTTAGCTATTGATTTTGCAGAAATGCCAATAAAATCATTGTTACTTGCATAAGCATGAGAAACCTTTTTCTAGATAACTACAAAACATTATGATATTGATACACACATATATATATAGTCAAACTGTCAAAGGAGCGAGAGGGGACCACATACAACTAGCAAGTGTTGTGCAACCTAATTGTTACATAGTCACCAGAGGTGCAAGGGAAGACTCGTGTTTGATGGAATACAGGGGGATCACAATCACCTTCAAGCCAAATAGAAGAGGAAACTAGGGTTTTGAAAAAGAAACAGAAATAGAAAATTAGGGTTTGAGAAAAAGAAATAAGAACTGAATAAAGTTGGGCTTACACTCCTTGCACATGATCGGGTTTCACTCCCCTTACACCAACTTCAAGATCTCATATTTCAAGAAATTAACTTGAAAATTTTCATTCATTCATTTAATTACAACTAAAGAGGAATTGAGGTCTATTTATAGACTTTACAAAATTCAGTTCCTAGAATATAACCGACGTGATACTAACACAAAATAAAGGTAAACAACTAAATTTAAAATAAACTAAAATCTAAACAACCAGGACTAAAGGAGTGCAACACGCCGTCTTCTAGTGTAGACTTGTTCTCAAACGACATGATGTCCTCATCATTTTTCCCGCGGTGGGAAAAACTTGGCCCTATCGAGTGCAGAACCCCCGCACGAAGTATCTCAATCAGGCTATGGTGGTGGTCTGAAAATCGTCAATCATGCATCAAGTCTGAATCAAAGTGGTGGAGGTGGTACTGATCTCTGTGACGAATCAGCTGCAGTCGATAGTAGATTTGAAAAAGCACATGCATCAGAAAGAGTCGAATCCACCCCACTGAAAATCGAAGTGATACCAAGATCCTGTGGAAAATTCAACTCATCAGTAATAGAAGTAATCCTCCTCAGGACTCTAATAGGACATGTACGTGGAGCGTGCAACTCTCACAGTTTTGTGAGGAACCTCTCAGAGTAAATTATAACCATCACCACATTTTAAGTACAAATTCCTGCAAGATACTATGTGAATATGCAACAAATTTATAGTCATCATTGCAGATTGTTATTTTTCTACGGATCTCATGTATTACAGGAAAATGCAATGGAACATACTCACTAGGTAAACTCCTAAAGATAGGACAAATGGATATATAGGTTTCCTAGGAGGACGTATATCCGATACTGTATAATATCACTATGACCAACAGAAATATGATCAAAGCCAGAAAATATCTCCAAACAAAAAACTACTAAAAGAAAAATCTAAGAGTAACCTGATGAACCATAGTAAACAATTTCACTGGCTCACTAGAAGAGGAAAAGTAAGGAGCAACCACATAACCATAATTTGCACAACAGAACTCAAATGACTTACTAGATGTAACAACGTTATTATCAACTATCTCGCGCTCATCATCCTCTATCATAGATATGGCAAGTGAATGCCAGCAACCTGTACGGGCATACTAGACTCCACTAATATGTGCTCAAAATCATTAGTATCATCTTGTGAAACATCGGTATCATCAGATATGGTGTATTAGACTCAACTAATGCAAGATACTATGTGAATATGCAACAAATTTATAGTCATCATTGCAGATTGTTATTTTTCTACGGATCTCATCATGTATTACAGGAAAATGCAATGGAACATACTCACTAGGTAAACTCCTAAAGATAGGACAAATGGATATATAGGTTTCCTAAGAGGACGTATATCCGATACTGTATAATATCACTATGACCAACAGAAGTATGATCAAAGCCAGAAAATAACTCCAAACAAAAAACTACTAAAAGAAAAATCTAAGAGTAACCTGATGAACCATAGTAAACAATTTCACTGGCTCACTAGAAGAGGAAAAGTAAGGAGCAACCACATAACCATAATCTGCACAACAGAACTCAAATGACTTACTAGATGTAACAACGTTATTATCAACTATCTTGCGCTCATCATCCTCTATCATAGATATGGCAAGTGAATGCCAGCAATCTGTACGGGCATAATAGACTCCACTAATATGTGCTTAAAATCATTAATATCATCTTGTGAAACATCGGTATCATCAGATATGGTGTATTAGACTCAACTAATGCATCTTGAATGTTACTAATACTCTCTTCATGAACATGAGTCTCATCAAAGTGTGGGTGTACTATACTTTACTATATTATCAACATTACTAGTAATCTCAGAAAGAATGTGGATATCGTTGACAATTCTCGAATTATCAATGTCATCAATTTACACATTATCAGTATGTTGACTCTTTGAGGGGCACTGGTAATCATAACGTTCAAAATTTTTACACTTAGAATATTTGATCGATGTGCACTCATAAGCATAGTGTATATATCCCTCACATGTAGCATGCTGCTATCTAGTTTTGAAAGTGAACAAGTCTAGCTCTAAAGCTAAAAGAAACGTTTCTTTGACAGACTGCATGACATGTAGACCCGAACACGGTTCCAGCTCGAACCGGCGAACCGAATCGGAACCGGGCCCCAGTCGATCTGGTTCTAGTTTCTTGTTTTAAGAACCAGAACTGTCAGTTCCATTTCGGAACCGATTTTTTTTTTTAGCTGGTTTGCAACCTTTTTTATTTTTTTTTGGCCCGTTGGCCTTTGGGCCGGCTTGCAAGCTTCTTTTTTTTGGGGCCGGCCAGTCCAACAGTCCAAAATTGGACCGTTGGGGGTTTATTTTTTTTAAAGTTTTGATTGAGGTAAGAGAACTGGGTGGGCTTTGATTTCTCTAAATCCTAAGAGGATATGTAGGCAACTTAATTATGGTAAGATTAAATTTAAGTCTTTTTTATTATTTTGTTCATTTTTCTTATATACAAAAATTAGTATTCGTCAGAGTAGAAAGGGTTCAAGAATCAGAACCAGCCGGTTCCAAAACTGGAACCGACTGGCCCCGGTCCGGTTACGGATCCTCCTATGGAGGAACCGGTAATCACCGTTTCCAGAACCGGGGTGGGTGTAATGACATGTAAGATCGGCTCTCTTTTAAAATCAAGTCTTAATCCGTTATAAAACATATATAGTAGGAAGATGGTTTATCTGAGAGCCATATTCAGATACAAGCTCCTCAAATTTAAGTTTATAATCGGTAACAGACAAGTCTCCAGGACGTAGATAAAATAACTCTCTAAAAACTCAGGATCTAGAGAGAATAATTTTTCCTTATGCTTTTCCTTCATTCCTCACATGTCTTTATAAGTCTGACGTTTGTTCTCTTTAATTGTCTTTGTATGATAGTCCAATAATTTCGAGCTGAAAATTTTAGTTTTCACTTAGCAACTGGACTCTATGCGCATCAAAAAATTCATACAAGTCTAAACAATAGTCCAGCTCTGCTATCCAATCACAAAATTTGCGAGGGTACGTACCATAAAAATCGAGAGGCGCTATGCTGTTTTTTCATTAAACTTCTCTCCTAACAACACGCCAATCATAATACTTACTCTAGTGCGATGTTGTGAATCCATGTTTCGTGACTCAACAACATGCCATCAGAATAATTCCACTCTCTAGTACGATATTGTTAATCCATGTTTCGTGACTCAGCAGCACGCCATTCATAATAATTTTACTCTCTAGTGCGATGTTGTGACTCCGTGTTTCGTGACTCTGGGGATGCCACCAAAATCTCGTGCTAAACTCAAACATATTTACAACTTAATCTAGGAACAAACTGTAATACAAAAGAATGCAAACAAGCGGATGATTATGCAAAGTTTCTAGATTCAGACAAAACCAAATAATGAAAAATACAATTCTAAAGGCTCAATCTCTATTTGCAAAAAATGTAATTCTAAATGAGGATGTTAAGTAACTGACAAATGAGATCAATAAACACCAACAATTATGCATAATAAGCTATAAATAAGTGCACAACTCTTAAAATTTGCAAGAAATGAACAATTAATAGTTGGATTAAATTATGATATCACCTGAAGAGATGAGTAGTTCACGCTCAAGCGCAAGGCCCGTAAGAGTCTTTAGAGAATTCTCCACAATGGATGGTTGAAATTCTTGTAGGAAGCTCTGGAATAGCTGCAACATGGGTTGGACGTGAATAAAAGAAGACTGCTTCAAAAATGCTCGAATTGGGCTTGAAACAGGCTCAAAACGGCTTTTGAATTAATCTGTTTAGTTGGGTCCAAGTCGGGATTGAGTCAAGCCGAGTCAACTCCGATCGGCCGACTCGGGTCGGCTCAAATCGGGTCGGATCCTGGGCTGCAATGTGGGCCGGGTTGCGATGTTGTGCGATATTGTGAATCTGTGTTTCGTGACTCAATAATACGCCATTAGAATAATTTCACTCTCTAGTGCGATATTGGGAATTCGTATTTCGTGACTCAGCAACAAGCCAATCATAATAATTCCACTCTCTAGTGCGATATTGTGAGTCCGTGTTTCTTGACTCTGAAGGACGCCACCAAAATTTCGTGCTAAACGCAAGCATATTTACTACTTAGACAGGCTGCAATGCAAAGGAGTACAAATAAGTGGATGATTATGCAAAGTCTCTAAACTCAGACAAAACTAAATGATGAAAATAACAATCTTAAAAGGCTCAATTTCTTTATGCAAAAAATGTAATCCTAAATGGGGATGTTAAGACAAATGAGATCAATAAACCCAACAATTCTGCATGACGAGCTACAAATAAGTGCAAAACTCCTAAAATTTGCAAGAAATGAACAATTAATAGTTGGACCAAATTACGATATCATCTGAGAAGATGAGTAATTCACACTTAAGCGTAAGTCCCGTAAGAGTCTTTAGAGAATTCTCCACAATGGATGGCTAAAATTCTTGCAAGAAAGTTCCGAAACAGCTGCATCACGGGCTGGATGTGAATAGAAGAAGACTGCTTCAAAATCGCTCGAAACAGGCTTGAAATGGCTTCTGAACCAATCTGCTGAGTTGGGTCCGAGTCGGGGCTGAGTCAAGACCGAGTCAAGGTTGAGTCGACTCGGGTCGACTCGGATCGATCAGCTCGGGTTTGAGCCGCAGCTCGGGGCCGAGTCGTCAGCTCAGGTCAGCTCGGATCGACTCGGGTCGGCTCAAGTCGGGTCGGATCCTGGACTGCAATGTGGGTCGGGTTAACTTGAATTGTATCCGGGTCAGATCCGAACTTGATGGCGGGTCGGATCAGGTTGTGAATCTGAATCGGGTTCGGTTTGTGAAACGCAGACTAACTTCTCTCTTCTCTATAGCTCTGAGGAAGACGATGAGAACGGCGACTGCGGATTGTCAGCGAGGAGCTCCGGTGAAGTATGGTGACATTGGTGATGAAGACGTGGAGGCGCGACACTCTTGTCGAGATCAGAGCTGTCGTGGTCGAGGCTGTGGCGAGTCGACGAGAAAGGTGGCGTGAGATCTGTTGTTGAAGATCTCATTAGCGGCAATTTCGCTGACGAGGAGGAGCAAGGCGATGGCAGTGGTACAACAGAAGCCGTGACGGCGCGAGGAGGAGAAGACGAAGAAAGGTGGTCGTGATCTGGATCTCGAGACCTGATGGGTTAGATCTGGTGTGTTAGGATCTTCTGTGGAGGGAAGAGAAGGACAATGTGGAAGCTATGGTAGTTGCACGACGAGGAAGGAAAGGGAGGGAGGGCGGCGGTGGTGTGAAGTCAGATTAGGGTTAGGGTTTTGGTTGTCGATGGTGAGAAGGAAAAGGGAGGAAAAAGAAAGAGGAACAATGCACTTTTTAATTTTTTTTGGGATTTTTTGGCTGAATTTCGGCCAAAATTTGAAAAGTATATTTTTTTTGCGGGATCAGATCTCGGGTTTTAGATCTAGGGTGTTTTTTAATCTTTTTGTTAATAACAAGCTAGGGCTTTGTGGAAGGAGAGGGAGAAGAGGAAGGAGATATGAAAAATTGAAGGAGATTGAAAATCAAGAACTCTGATGCCAGAATTGATGTGATACACGGGGATCACGATCACCTTCAATCCAAATAGAGGAGAAAACTAGGGTTTTGAAAGAGAAATAGAAATAAAAAATTAGGATTTGAGAAAAAGAAATAAGAACGGGATAAATTTGAGCTTCACACCTCTTACACACAATCAGGCTTCACACCCCTTACACTAACCTCAAGATCTCAGATCTCTAGAAATTAACTGTGAAAATTTTCATTCATTCATTCATTCAAACTAGTAGTGTTTGTGCTTCATAGATTACTACTAAAGAGGCCTTGAGATCTATTTATAGGCTTTACCAAATCCAGTTCCCAGAGTATAACCGATGTACTAAAAACAAAATAAAGGAAAACAACTAAATTTAAAATAAACTAAAATCTAAACAACTAGAGCCAAAGTAGTGTTGCCGTCGTCTTCTAGGGTAGACTTGCTCTCACACGGTGTATATTGTCCTCATCAGTGTTGGTTTAATATCAGAATTAGTTGTTTCTTTTGCTTTTTGGGTTGGATTTTTTTTTTCCATATCTTACAAATAGGTTATAGCCAACCAGTCTAATTTGAACTGATTGGTCAGTTCCAGCAGGATACATTCACTATAACCATCATGCCTTTTCCCTGACTTTTTAAGGTCATCCATACGCATCCTCTCTCACTAATCGTCCTATTAAGAGCCACGTCTGAATCGTCTGATGTCATATCAAACCTATATCTGTTACGAGATCTATCACTTGTGTCACCTTACTTTTTCCTTCTTTTTTCACCTCCAACATAAATCTGTGCGCCTTCCTTAATTGCGGCCTCGGCTCTTTTCAAAAGACGTTTTAGGCAGTTGCAAAGAAACTTATCCATCTGTAAGTCCTGCACTTGGAATGTACTCAAATTTGATCTCAACTTTTCTGGCACATGTCATCTTTGTATTCTTATTTCTACTCTGTTTATCTTGCTCGATTACTTGGTCCTTTCTCATTCCTAACATCCTCAACTATGTAACATTTATCCTTGGGGTAGGGATCACTAATGTCGCTAGATGCTGAGATTATTCGGTTACTATCATTGTCGACACTTCACATTTGATTTGTACATATAACAGGTCAAATTTATCTCCTATATTGGGTCCTATGTGATTGCCTTTTTGTTAACTCTGGTCCCTGCACCCTCGGCTTTGACTGTTGGTTCAAGAAATTAAAGTTACTTGCTAACATCCTGCTGAGAAAGTTGCAGCGATCATGAGAGAACTGAAACACAGGTGCTGCTGCATACATCAACAACATTCTATCCTCGGCTTTAGGAGCTCTAGTTTCAATTAGTAACTTCAGAAGAATGATTGCAACTTCTGCCATATTGTCATCTTTGATACTTTCTATGTAAGTATATCAATATGGATATCTCTTGAAATGCTTGTTCATGTTTAGGAGGTATTATTAAGATGGTGGAGAATTGGAAGCCTGAAGTTTATTTTCCTTTCCTTTCTTTTCTTTTCCTGTTTGTTTTTAGCTCCTATGTCTACCCAGTATATTATAGACAAACTTATTTAGAACATATGCTTATCTTCTATTACTGGTATTATACTCAGCAGGATGTACATATAGTTTTAGAGAACAGTGGATATGGTTTCTCCATAAACGGAGGACCTTGCATTTGTGATTGCCAAATTGTTGTGTTGTCTGATTGAAGATGGAGCATGTAAACTAAGTATTTAAGACGGTCATTAACTCGTTGCTTATAGCTTGACCATGTCCAGTAGCATAAAGTCTTTGCTCTCTGTGAAGATAATGAAGAAATGTACCCTTCACCCATAAGCTGGAAACTGTAACTTGGAGTGCTCTGCACCTATAGTGTCTGTTCTCATTTTCTCTTTCATGTTTGGAACTAAATAATTAGTAACCTTTACTTTTTTAGTTACTAATGCTAGCGGCATTTTTTCTGTATGATGCAGCCAAACTTCAATGAAGCGTTGCTTGAGATGTTCAGAATTGACTATATTGGAAATTCACCCTACTTAAGTTGCATACCTTCAGTGCTTCATCATCGTCTCTGCTCAAATGATCGTTTCTTAGTCCTATCTTCTGATGGGCTCTATCAATATTTCAGCAATGAAGAAGTGGTTTCTCATGTTGCTTGGTTTATGGAAAATGTCCCCGAAGGAGACCCTGCACAGTACCTTATTGCTGAACTGCTGTTTCGCGCAGCTAAAAAGAATGGTCAGTTAATTTTCTCTGCTACTTTCTTTGTTTGGTTCACTTGTTAGCATCTGTGAACCATAGGTTCGATGGATGCTTTTGTTTTCAAGTTTTTGTGAACCTCCATTAAATAAACCTTCGCAGATGATATTTTATGACACGGACACATGACCAAAGATTATGACCTCTTTCAAAGGATTTTCCTTTCCTTTATTCCAAAATGCATTGATTTAGCTGATTGCTGATCCATCATCTCATCCACCAAGTCTAAGTCAATCATCCTCATATTTCTGTATTATGATTTCGAACCATTATGCATATAATCATTCAGCTCTGAATTCTCTGTGCAGGGATGGACTTTCATGAATTACTAGATATTCCTCATGGAGATCGCAGGAAGTATCACGATGATGTTTCTGTCATGGTGATATCACTCGAAGGAAGGATATGGAGATCATCGGGTTGATTGGTTTCACACAGCGCGTGGGTATCAAAGCACACACCCAAAAGATGTAACAAAGTTTCATCAAGAAAAGAGACATCTTTTTGTTATAATTGTTTCTCCTCTCTATCTTTTTTCCTTTTTCCTTCGCGGCTCTCCACTCTGAGCTTGCTCTCTCTCTCTCTCTCTCTCTCTCTCTCTCTTCCAGGGGGTTTCTTGTGTTGTAAACAGTTGCAGGGATTATTGTTGTTTTCTTGGTGCAAGCACAGCAGTCCAATTGATGGACTGCTTTCAGTCCATTATATTTCAAAAAATTTCCATGGTTCAATGAAATGTAGAAAAGTCGAGAAAAGAAAAAGGAAGATCAATTTATAAGGCATTTCTGTTTCTGAAGTATATATATATATATATATATATATATATATATATATATATATATATATATATATATATATATATATATATTATATTTAAAAAAAATCTCCTGTGCTGATAATTTATGTTATATGCAGTGTCTCAAGATTATAATAGTATTGGTGCTGGTGATCTTCACATAAGTGTTCAGTGTTAGTTAATTAAAATCTCAAAAGCTTCAATATATAGGTGATATATTAAAGTTATTTAGTTTTAACAGATGAATATGAGTTCAGGTTTTCTACAGGTTAAACCCCATTTTTTATTTCTTATGTTATCTAAAATGAAACATTTTTTTAGAAGACCCTAAAAATAAATTCTTTCCCCTCTCATTTTGTGGGTAATTGAGGAGAGATGGGAAGAAGTGGATCTTATAAATTTATAATGGATACAAAAGGCTCTTCTCCTACATAATGTACGCATTAAGAATTCTTTAAAGTCTTTCTTTTTCATTTGATTATTTGCCGATTCCAGTTCAGTGTCATGGATCAAAGAATAATTCAGCACAATTAAACATGTTTAGATTCAAAAAGTTGAAATCATTGCTGTTGAGTTTTCTGTCTCTGCTTAAAGGTTGGATTTTCTGGGCTTTTGCTTTGTTTCCTCTGTTACAGCGAAATTGTCTGAATTATTTGTTGTAGATGTGCGTTTAGACTCAAAAAATTGAGTTCCATGACCACCCCAGCATTTGGTGCTTCAGCTTCCCCAGCATTTGGAGCTATGACCACACCAGCATTTGGTGTTTCAACTTCCTCAGCATTTAGAGCTACAACCGCACCAGCATTTGGAGCCTTGTGGGAATCAAAGGGAAGGTTAGATCTCTTATATCAAGTTTATTAATAATACTCTCTTTAGCTCTCTCTCTCCGCGCCTGAGGCTAATACAAGCTTCACCTGAAGTTTTTCTTGCGAGTTTCGGTCGAAGCTCTTAATAGCTCTGTAAAGAGCTAATTCTCAGCCTCACTCAAAGCTAACTACAGCCTCGCCTAAGGCTTTTATTAGCTTCGCCTGAAGCTTTCTGCAGCTTCGCTTGAGGAGTTGTGCTAGCCTCGCGCAAAGCTAAATCCAGCTTCACTCAAAGTTGTCTGCGCCCTTTATAGGAGAGCTTGCCAGGTCAACATTTGACCTAGTCATTAGTGGGTTAATCCCACTACTTTAGTGAGATTAATGCCACTTTAAGTGGGCGGTTACACCCGCCCACTTCGCCCCACGTTAAGTGGAGAAGGCCGAGTCAAAAGGCCATCTTTAGGCCCTCGCGAGCCTGCCTAGCCCGCAGAAGGCCTGTATTTAGCTTCTCATGAAGCTTTGTAGCCTCGCGCGAGGCTCAGAATAGCCTCTAGCGCGAGGCTAACCGACTGTTATCAGTCTTTACTGAATTCTAGGGGCAGTTACACCCCTCAAAAGCCTATAAATAGTTCATTCTTGGGACGAGCTCGGGGCTGAGATTTTTTGGCTGATTTTGGCTACTTGGTTGTTTTTGGCAGACAAAGGAGAGAGGACTAAAAGAGGCTAACTTGTCTTCGCTTCCAAGAAATTCAGAGAGTTACTTTTCTAAATTCAGGGTGTCAATATCTTAAGACCTTCTTCTCTCAAGAAATCTCTAGAACCATGCGAGAAGGAATTCCTTGAGACTTCATTAATCGCATCGTCAATGGAACAAAGTGGTTGCGCACTGATCAGACTTCCACCGACATACTTTCCTAGAATCTCAGAAGAGATACTTGTTATTATTTTCTTTTGATTACTTGTAATTTTCTCTTCACAATTTTGTAAGTTTTCTCTT
This sequence comes from Agave tequilana, assembly GCA_038442645.1. Lineage (NCBI taxonomy): Eukaryota > Viridiplantae > Streptophyta > Magnoliopsida > Asparagales > Asparagaceae > Agave > Agave tequilana. The sequence continues at coordinate 298,739 of JAVJIF010004339.1, forward strand.
TATTGAATTTTCAATGAAAAACAAGATGGCAACTCCGTTGGGAAACTGCTTCTCCACTGTTGAGAACCAAGCGTGACAATGTGACGTTGGATCTACTGCAGAGATCTTGGTCATTCACTTTGACCAAGAAAAGTTTGAACAACTTCTCTCTGGGAGTAGTACAAGTCCCCTGCATGTGCGCAAGCACAAAAAGGTCAGTGTAGATAGAACCCCTCCGGCTACCTCTTGAAAGCAAGTCTCTTTTGAGACTATTAAGGTTCCCCATGAACCTATTACAGCCTCACGCGAGGCTAAACATGCTCCACGTGAGCCTAAACAGGCTCGACGCGAGCCTATCTCGGTCTCAACAGAGACTAACTCAGCCCCCACACACAATATTACATGTTAACGTTGTGTGCGAGGCTATAAAGGTTCCCTATGAACCTAAAACAGTCTTTGTCAAGGCTATGTGGGTTGCAAAATTCACCACCTCTTCTATCGATCCAGCTTCATATGAAGCTAAAATAGTCTCGGATCACGAGACTATCTCAGCTCCTCACAGAGCTAAGCCTCGCTTGTCCTGCGAGGCCAAAGCACTCTGTGCTAACAACGAGACTACTGCAGCCTCGCTCGCATTAACAACACTGTTGGGTAGTGCCAAGCCCGCCACACGCTAGGCTAAGGCCAAAGCACCTCTGCGTGCTAATAGGGTCGCTGATTCAGCGTCGCTCCCACTGATAGCACCAAGTGCTAAAAATCTCTGCCGCGAGGTTAGAAATAAAGCACGATTGGGTGCTAACAGTGAGGCTATTCTAACCTTGTTTAAAGGGAAAGCTCTGCACGGCAAACCTAGGTTTGCCTCTAAGGGCAGAATTAAGGCAGCAGCTTCGCTTTGTGACACTACTCTTTCAGGTGAAGCTATCCTAGCTTCGCCTTGTAACCCTAGTTTCAGTCACCGGTATTTTCTACTAGTGGTCGGTATGACATAAATACATGTTCTGGTGGTCTAAACTAAGTCTACTTTAACTCTAATAAAATTTCCTAATATTTCAGATTTTTCCAAAATTTTTCTAAATTATTTAAAGATTCTCGAAATTCGTGACCCATCTGTGTCGCTATACGACTTTCGGATTTTTAATTTGCAATCGGGGATGAATTTCATGAATCCAATTTCTCAGTAAGGTTTAAAATAATATTTGCTATTTTCAAGAATTTTTAGGAAATTTTTCGAATTAAATAGGAATTTAATTGAGTTAAGAAAAGGTAAAAATAAAAATAAATAAATAAATATTAGAAAAATAAACCCCTATAATATTTTTCCAAATTTTGAACCTCTAATCTCCTCAATCAAACCCATAAGCTCCCACCACTATGCCACATTAGCGTGTAGTCTAAAGGCCCAAGCCCAATTATTTAAACTTTCCTTTAACTCTCCTCATCTTCTCCAACTTCCCCTACTCCCTCTAACTTCTCCCACACTTTATCCCACTCATTCCCACTCACCCAAACTGAACCCACTACTCCTTTTACAAAGCCTAACTCTCAGAGGTGGCTTAGGCGTGTGTGTGGTGCCTATAAAAGAGGTTTCTCACCATCTCAAGTCACTTGCAAAATCTAAACTTCTCTTCTATTTTCACTATACTCTCTCTTTCTCTTCCAAACTTAGTAAGATTCTGAAGTTTTGGACAAGAAGAAGAAGATTCAGACTGAAGAGAAGCATTCCAAGTATTTTATTTTGCATTTTCGTAGAATTTAGTTGCCACAATTTAGTTCGTTGTGGCATTTCATCGAATACGTAACACACATTACATTTTAGCTGTAATTTTACCATGTAAAGCATATGCTAAAATCCTAATAAAATATTCTGAGATACCCTAGATACACGTCCTAATTATAGTGATTTTTATTATATTTTACAAAATTATTTTTATAGCAAAAAAAAAGGAAGACTATGTTGTGCACTGTGCACAACACAGGGATCCAGGCCAGACCTGGCCTGAGCCAGGCCCGGCCTAGGGTCTGGTCGAGCTAGCCCAGGCCTAGCCTGGCCTGGTCAGGCTAGACCAGACCCGAGCCCGAACCCGACCTAATTAAAAAAAAAGAAAAAGGAAAAAAAAGAAAGAAAGGAAAAAGAAAAAGAAAAGAAAATAAATAAATAAAATAAATAAAATATGTAGAAAATTAATGTAATAATTTATTATAGCAAACCTAGACCCAAACCCATTACTGTAGCAAACCTTTTACTGTAGCAAACAGACCCGTTAAGCATTTTATTGATTTTTGGGTTTATTTTAATTCAGAAAATTCACAAAAAATCACAAACTAAATTTGGGACTCTGTAAAATTATTTGAGTGAAATAATACTTAGAATAACATGAAATTAAATATTCTTTGTAATTATTATTTAATGATAATTTATTAAAATGGCCAATAAATTTCTAAATAGCACAAAAAAATATAAAATTCATAATTCAGTAATATGTAAACATTATACAACAATTTATTAGTTTTTGCATGTATTTTATTATGAAATTATATTTTTAAATAGTTGCTAAAATTCAGAAATTGAATTATTTTGAAATACTATACAACCAAAATTATAATAAATATTAAAATTTACTTTCTTATTTAACTTATCACTGAATAATAACATGTCAAGTCTCTAATTAATTCACGTAATATTTAGACCACGAATTTTACCTAGAGCCAGTTGCAGTCATGAGAATTCAGATTCCAACGACATCAGGTAAGTACACATACTCTCTCTCTCTCTCCCCCCTCTGTGTTCCTTTATTAGTTTATAAATTCTATTCCGACTCCATATCCTTCCCTGATCACATGTATTGTAAGACATGCATGTATAGGATGTTTGCTACATAAATGATCATTCAAGTATAACTATAAATTAGTAAATATTATATAAATTAAGTTGATGTCACCCTATCTCATGATTACTATTTTATGATTATGCCTACATCCTAATACATTGGCATCACTTATACTATTATACATTTGTCACTTGATATTGTCACCGTGTTCTATTTTCTCAAAATTTTGATATGTATTGTAATCACTATTTGACACTGATACTTTTGATACTAATCCCTAATCCTGTCATGCTGATTCACACATTATCTTGAACTTATATTGATTAATAAAATTAACCAAACCGGGGTTACTGGGGGAGACTGTAAGTGTGACCCCTTGTGAGTTTGGATGCCACATGTGATCTTGTTATTTATGCACGCTCCTGTTATTACATGTTACATGATACCTGAGTATAGTGAACTGTTTTTTCCTACTATCAGGATCCACTAACACATCACATATTTGATATGTAGTTATCTTGTGGGATGAGGCACATGATGATTGTATTAGTTAGGGTAATAAAACATACTAGATTTAAAATTATCATTTGTGACATGGATAATCTTGACTACATGATTTCCTGAACTTGCCATATTGTTCTTAACTTGTGATCTTGTGACTTGATGATTATGATATATGACATTACTCGTCTAGAGTGCTTCATTCTTATTATATACATGTCCTAGTATACATACATGATCTTATTTCACATGATCTATTTTTCTGTTACTCTTGCTGGTATCTTACCTGTCAGTTTATATTACCATCAGATTTATTATTCATTCATTCTAATGCTCTACTCATATTGCCCTTACTTTCACATTTCCATATTATTGCTTCCTCTTCTCGTGTGTGCATACCGCTTCTGACGGACCTTGATTTTTCAGCATCAGAGCTTGAGAAGACTGACGAGCGCATTCGAAGGAACGCAAGAAGATTACCAGGCGTGAGTCTAACGTTTCTTGTCTTATGTATTTTGGCATTTTGTCTTGTTATCATGTCCCGATGTAAAAATTGTATCTTCTTTTATTTCTACTTTGTTTTGTTTCAAATCTTGTATCCAGACAAAGACTATTGTAGATGTAAATCTTTTATGTGAAAATGAAACATCTGGATGTCTTTTGTACATGTGTGTGAGAATTTGGCTCCTTTACTACAGCGTAAGGTATTCACGGGAGAGATTTTTCTCTTTGTGAGTATCTACTGGCCATCGTCACGTACCCGTATTCCGTATTTTGGGAAGCAGGGCATGACATGATTTTGTTGGTATCAGAGCCAGGTTTATTTTAATTCCGCACCATATAAAGACAATCAGATTCACATATAAGAAAAGCATCTATAATTGTCTGAATACACATCGTTAGCCTAAACTCGCACCTTAGATTCTTCTCTAAACTATTCCCTATCTGTTCCAGACACTCGTGGCTCGGAACAGAAATATTTCCTCTTCCTCTCAAGTCGACCCAATCCCCTATGGTGATCTGTGGTTAGAAGTTTCTAGCCGTCCTGATAGTCATAAACGACTCTGGGTTTGACGTTGTCTTGGGCATGGACTGGTTGGGCACTTTCTACAATCAATGAGAGCATAGAAGATCAAAAAAAAGAGTCATTGACTGTAGGAAGAAGAAAGTTACTTTTTAGGTCTCTAGTTATCTAGAGTTTGAATTCCATGATAGGGATGTAATTCTGGAGCAAGCCCAATTCAAGAAGAGGCAATTGAAGGAAGTGCTAGAGTCCTTGAACTCTAAGGAGCAGGTTAAGATACCTGAGGTGGTATGTGAATTTCTTGATATCTTTCTTGAGGATCTCCCTGGATTACCCTTTGTTCGAGAGATTGAATTTAGTATCGAAGTCTTGGCTGAAACAACCCCTATTTCCAAGGCGTCGTACCATATGGCTTTGATATAACTAGCGGAACTGATAAAGCAGATTCAAGAATTGCTCGATAAGGGGTTAATCCGACCGAGTGCTTCACCCTGGGGCGCTTCGGTCCTTTTAGTTAAGAAGAAGGATGGTAGCAGCGATTATGCATTGATTACCGGGAGCTGAACCACGTCACAGTCAAGAATAAGTATCCCTTACCCCGGATTGATGATCTCTTCGATCAACTGGGGGAGCCATAGTATTCTCTAAGCTAGATCTCTATTCTGGTTATCACCAAGTGCGGGTGAAAGCTGAGAATGAATCTAAGACTGCTTTTCAGACGCGATATGGACATTTCGAGTTCCTTGTTATGCCACTCGAAATCACCAATGCTCTTGCGGTATTATGGACTTGATGAATCACGTTTTTGCTCCATACTTAGATCAATTTGTCATAATTTTCATTGATGATATCCTGATCTATTCCAAGACCAAAAAGGAGCATGCTGAGCACTTGAGGATTATCCTGCAAACTCTATGACAAGAGAAGTTATATGCAAAGCTTAGTAAATGCTCTTTTTGGCTAGACCATGTCTCATTTCTCGGGCACATCATATTTCGGGATGGCATCTCGATGGATCCAGCCAAAGTAGAAGCTGTCAGAGATTGGCCAATCCCTAAGTCTGTCACAGAAGTAAGAAGTTTTCTTGGATTGGCTAGATACTATCGTCGATTTGTCCAAAATTTCTCCAGGATCGCCGGGCCTCTAACCAAACTCACTAAAAAGGAAGTGAGTATCAGTGGACTGAGGAATGCCAGTTAGCATTCGACAAAACTGAAGGATCGATTGATGACAGCACCAGTTCTAACAATTCCAGATGGATCTGGGGGGATGGTGATACATAGTGATGCTTCTGGGCGCGGCCTGGGCTGTGTGTTGATGCAATGAGGCAGAGTGATATCATTCGCCTCAAGACAACTGAAGCCCTATGAGAGAAATTACCCAACCCATGATCTGGAACAGGCGGCGGTCATCTTCGCCCTTAAGGTGTGAAGATACTATCTTCTCGGAGAGCGTGTGGAGATATTCACAGATCATAAAAGTCTCAAGTACATTTTTACCTAGAAGGAGCTGAACATGCACCAAAAGAGATGGTTAAAGCTCATGGCGAACTATGATCTAGATCTGCAATACCACCCCCGGAAGGTGAATGTAGTTCATGATGCTCTCAGTAGGAAGTCTGAAATCACCTAGAGGGGGGTGAATAGGTGATAATGCTAATCAATGCACAAATTCAGAATGAGATGATGCAATGATCACTCAAAGCAAGATTAGAAGCCGAATACCCCGTGAAGGACTCTGAACTCCTTCCTCGTGATTCCTTTAAATAAGTATTTGAGGTGCGCAATGCAATCTTGTTGTGAGAGTATTGATCGACAATATAAGAATGAATGGAAAGCAAGTAAATAAATAAGTAAACCAATCGCAAACACAGAGATTTGTTTCGAGGTTTGAGCACCCAGCTCTACGTCCCCGCCTTCACCCAGAAGGATTTCTGATCCACTAGAACTTCCACAAAGGATTACAACGACTAGGGAGTACCCAACTCCTCAATCACACTCCTCTAGGAGCCACAAATACAATAATCACTTGGTGATCAAAAGACCACAAACTCTCTTTTGAAAAATTTTTCTTTACAAAACCCTAGAGAATAATATATAAGATTGAAGCTCAAGGTTTTGTAAGTGATATAAAAACAGAAGAGAGATTTTAAGAACCAAAAACTTTCAGAAAACTTTTGAAAATAATAGCCCAAAACTTAAACAAAAACTCTTTCTCAAGAAAACTCAAAACTTTTGATCTTTGAATTTGTTGTTGTGAAAACCTCTACCCTAATGACCCCTTTATATAGGATTCATGAAGAGTAAGCATAGAAAACTTTTACCTAAATAAAAGAGGAAGAAATTGACCCTCTAATACAGCTAACCATATTTTTTAAACTTAAACACGTTTTAAAAACATGTTAAAAATCAGCCTCCAGAAAATTAGCCATTACTGCAAATCTGGCATATTGGTCAACTTTTAGCACACTGTTTAGGCTATAAACGTCCGAATTCAAAATTAGGTATACAAAAAAAATTTGTAGATCTTTAAGTCTTATTTTTAATGCAACTGAAATCAACTCAATATCATTTTTTAATAGAAAGTTATCAATAAAACACTGACAGGTGTCAAATCAGAAACTGTAAGCTGTTTTTAGAACAAGAATAGAGTTCAACCAAATATTTGACATCTTTAAAATTTGAATCTGAAAATTATTATTGAATAAGAAATTTAGGACTGAAAGTTAGCTTTGAAATTCAAGTTAAATCATGTTATTTGAATATAATAATAAAAAATTATGAAAATAACTATAAAAGGGTGTCAAGCAGATCAGCAGAACTAAAACTGGTTCAAATCTAAAACTCGATATATGTACTTGAAATCCAAAACCGATTAAACCAAAAACCAAACGTATTGAATTTGTGTGTGTATTTGAGCTTCAAACGTATATATTATTCTTTAACAAACTAAAAATATAAAAACTTTATAGGAAGGTGTCTCTGAACCGCATTGCCGAGCTAGAGCCTCCTCTCCTATGAAAGAGTCCTCTTGTGCCATCAACCTTTCAATATGCTTTAAGCGCCAATAACCTTGCAACATGCTTAAAGCCATCAAGACTTGTACAAACCTGAAATTTATTCTAGAATCTTTATTAGTACTAAATAGCTTTTGTATGTTTTGTTATCATCAAAACTATATAAATGGAGAGTGTAACCTTTGGGCCAACAATCTCCCCATTTTTAATGATGACAAAACATATAAGTTATAACACAAGATATAAGAGAGGTAAAGACTCCCCCTCAAATAATTCTATATTAAATAAGTATAAAACAATTTATTATGAGAGAATTTTTTTAAATTTTGAAAATATTGAAAATATGAAAGCAAGCACCAACACCAAACATAAACCAAAAACCAAAACAAACATCATATTTCTCCCCCTTTTTGTTATACATCAAAAAGGGATATGTTAGCAAGAAAACTTCTTATTCAACAACACAAACATTTAGTTCACCACATATAAAAGAGAATCTATTATAGTCAAGTGTTTAGTAAAATATCGGCAAGTTGAAAATCGGAAGAAACATAATCAATATCAAATATCACCTTTCTCAAAATGATATCTAAGGAAGTGATATCGAATCTCAATGTGCTTGGTCTTACTATGTTGATTTGCATTCTTAGTCATATGAATAGTACTAGTATTATCACAAAATATTTTTATATGGTCATAATGTAAATCATAATCAAGGAGAGTATGTTTCATCCAAAGAACTTGAGCACGACAAGCCCCCGCCGCAACATACTCCGCCTCGGCGGTTGAGAGGGCTACCGAATTTTGTTTCTTGGAAGACCATGAAACAAGACAATTACCAAGAAATTGACATGTTTCACTAGTACTCTTCCTATCCACTCTACAACCCGCATAGTCGGCATCCGAAAAACTCATCATTGAGAATTCTCCGGTCTTCGGATACCATAGACCCATTCCAATAGTGCCCTTAACATAACGAATAATGCGTTTTACCGCAATTAAATGAGATTCTTTGAGACAAGATTGGAATCTAGCACAAAGATACACCAAATATAATATCCAGCCTACTAGCCGTTAAATACAACAAACTACCAATCATGCTTCTATATAATTTTATATCAACACACTTACCTTGGTCATCCTTATCTAGCTTGGTGGTGGGGGCCATGGGAGTGTTGCAAATTTTTGAGTATTCAAGCCCAAATTTCTTGATGAATTCCTTGGAGTACTTGGCTTGACATATGAAAATCCCATCACTCATTTGCTTGATTTGGAGTTCAAGAAAATAGTTCAATTCACCCATCAATGACATCTCAAATTCACGTTGCATACATTGTTCAAACTCCTTGCAAAGTAACTCATTAGTAGAAGCAAATATTATATCATCAATGTATATTTGAAGTATAAGAATGTCACTACCAACATGTTTAGTAAATAATGTGGTGTCTACTTTGTCTTTAACAAAATCATTTGAAAGAAGAAAACTAGAAAGCCTTTCATACCAAGCTCTTGGAGCTTGTTTTAAACCATACAATGCTTTATCTAGTTTGAAAACAAAATTTAGATGTACAGGATCCACAAAACTGGGAGGTTGTTCAACATATACTTTCTCATCAATAAAACCATTTAAAAATGTACTTTTTACATCCATTTGAAAAAGTTTAAAATTTTTATAGGATGCATAAGCTAGTGTGATCCGTATGGCTTATAGCCGTGCTACGGGTGCAAAGGTCTCCTCAAAGTCGATTCCTTCAACTTGAGTGTAACCTTGGGCCACTAACCTAGCCTTATTCCTAATAACATTTCCTGACTCATCCAACTTGTTCCTAAAAATCCACTTAGTACCAATTATTGGTCTATCATGGGGTCTAGGAACAAGGTGCCAAACTTGGTTGCGCTCAAATTGATTGAGCTCTTCTTGCATAGCAAGCAACTAATATGAGTCACCCTCGGCTTCGAGGATGTTTTTGGGTTCAAAATGAGATATGAATGCATAATTCCCACACAAATCATGGAGTTTGGAGCGAGTGGTTACCCCCTTTGATACATCACCTATGATGAGATCTTTGGGATGATTTGAGGCGTATCTCCAATCTTTAGGAAGTGGTTGTGATTGTTCCACTTCATCCTTTTGAACTTCACCAATAGGTTCTTGCTTGTCTTCTTGGATGGGTGAGTCCTTCAAGGATATTTTCTCCATGTCCTCACCTAATAAGTCAATCTCTACAACATTCTCAACAATAGTATTAGATTCTTCAAATTTCACATGCATAGATTCTTCAATAGTATGAGATGATTTATTGAATACTCTATATGCTTTGCTAGTACTAGAATAGCCAATAAAGATTGCTTCATAAACCTTAGCATCAAATTTACCCAAATTATCTTTGGTGTTCAAAACAAAACACTTGCATTCAAAAACTTTAAAGTATGAAATATTTGATTTTCTTAAATGATAAATTTCAAAAGAAGTTTTGAAAGTATTTTTACACAAATAAATACGGTCGGATATGTAGCATGCGGTGTTTACGGCCTCAGCCCATAAGTATTGAGGGAGCCCATATTCACTTATCATAATCCTAGTCATTTCTTAAAGAGTCCTATTCTTCCGTTCAACTACTCCATTTTGTTGTGGAGTTCTAGGACATGACATTTCATGCTTAATTCCTTTTTCATCACAATAAGTCATGAAGAGTTGGTTGACAAACTCACCACCTCTATCACTTCTTATACGTAAAATCGAAAATCCTTTTTCTTTTTCAACCCTTTTTCGAAAAATCTTAAATGCGAAAAAGTTTGATCTTTATGCTCTAAAAAAAAAACCCAAGTGAAACGAGAGAAATCATCGACTAAAACAAAAATATATCTATTTCCATTTAAGCTTTTAGTTTTAGTTGGTCCAAAAAGATCCATGTGAATCAATTCAAATGGCCTAGATGACATGATATCCTTGATTGGTTTGAAAGAAGATTTGATTTGTTTCCCAAGTTGGCACGCACCACAAATGCGGTCTTTTTCAAACTTCAAACAAGGAATACCCTTCACCAATTCCTTAGAATTTATTCTAGCAAGGTGATCAAAAGATGCATGGCCTAATCTTCTATGCCATAACCATGAAATCTCATCAAAAGCATTTAAACATTTTATAGTGCAATCCAAATTAAGCATATCAATAATATAGACATTATTTTCACGAAATCCAGTGAGAATACAATGATTGGTTTTACAATCAAAAATTTTATAAGAAGATTCATCAAACACAACTTTGAGACCACGATCACATAATTGACTAATACTAAGCAAATTATGTTTAAGCCCATCAACAAGAACTACATTTTTAATTAAAGGAGATGCACCAATCTTAATGTTACTTATACCGATGATGGTGCCCTTGGAGTTATCTCCGAAGGTGACGGTGCCACCTTCAACGTATCTTGATAGGGTTGTGAAATTGTTGATGTCCCATGTCATTTGCCTTAAGCAACCGCTATCAAGGTACCACCGCTCCTTACGTCTTGGAGTCTTGGTGTGTACCTATATCAAATAATTTAAGGCTTGATCTTGATACCCAAATTTTCTTGGATCCTAATGCGTTAGTGTTTCAAATCCAAACAAGATTATTTGTACTATTTATATGATCATAGCAAAATTTAGCTAAATGACCATTCCGGCCACAATAAGTACATTTATAAATTCTTCCATATTTAAAAGCATAATGAGCATGTGGTTTATGAGCATGTGATTTGTGAGCATGGGGTGTTTTAGCATGATTGACATGTGATGTGTTGGCATGATGAACATGTGAAGTTTTGACATGAGATGTTTTATCATGTTTAGCATGAGGAGTATGCATATGCTTCTTTGAAAATATTTCTTCTAATTTAGTATTGTTAAAAGCATATTCTTTTAAAACATTTCCCAAATCATTTATTCTAATTTTTAACATGGAAAACTCATTTTCATCAATTTTAGGATATTTAGCTTTGCAAGCAACTCTATAGGCATAAAAATCTCTTTGTGTTGAAATAAGAATAGAAGATAACTCATCCTTTTCTTTTGAAGAAATAGCAATTTGATTTTTAAGCATTTCATTTTCCTTTTTCAATTTTGAACAATCTTCCTTTTAGCATCAAAACTTTCTGAAAGTTCAATGAAAGCTTGTAATAACAATTCTTTACTTATTTCACTTTCATCATCAAGTGGTTGGGTAGTTACCTTAGGTGTGTTTGCCATGAAACACACATTTGCCATGTCGACTTCATCTTCGGATTCACTTTTCGAGTCCCAAGTGGCTTTGTATACCTTCTTTTCAACTGGCTTCTTTTGCTTCAAGGAGGAAGATATCTTTTTCTTGAGATCTGGACAATCGGTCATGATGTGTCCGGGTTTCTGATAGTTGTAGCATATGATCTTTTTCTCCTCCTTTCCTTCACATCGCCTTCTATAGTTGAGCTTATTCTTGCGGTACATTCTTTTTACATTTCTCACAAGAACAGATAGCTCTTCATCATCTTCTTCATCTTCTTCATCATCATAGTTGGTGGAACAAGATTTGAAAGCTATAAACTTTTTCTTTTGAGGTACCGCTTCTTCTCTAGCCTTTTTCTCCATCTCATGAGTCTTAAGATTTTCAATAAGACTTATGAGCTCCATCTCGTCTTTGTCATTTAATTCCTTCAAGGTGGTAGCTTTGATTTCCCATGATGAAGGGAGTGCACGAATCACCTTACACACATTTTGGTCGTTGCTTATTTCATCACCTAGAGAAGCAAGAGCATTTGTGATCTTAGTAAACTTAGTAATCATATCATTAATAGATTCATTTTCTTGCATTTTAAAACTTTCATATTGGGAACGCAAGAGATCTATTTTAGCTCTCTTGACTTGTGATGTTCCCTCATGAGTGACCAATAAGTGTTGCCAAATCTCATAGGCAAATTTGCAATGGATAACCCATGTTGAGTCATCCTCATTCAAAGCTAAAAGTAGGGCATTTTGAGCCTTCGAATTAGCATCAAATTCCTTGGAGGTAAGTTCGGACCAAGTGTCCTCCTCACCTTCAGGTTTGCTAAATGGTTTGGTCAAAGACTTAGCAACTAGGCTACCTAGAGATTGTAGAAAAATGTTCATCCTAACTTTCTATATGGGAAAGTTGAGTTCATCAAATTTGGGAGGGGTCTTAATGTTATCGGCCATCCTTACTAGTGTATGAATGAAGATATGAAAATAGTGATTAGCAAATTATAGGATCTCTCTAAGGATGTGAAGCAAAAAACTAGAGTTCTAGCTCTGATACCAATTGAAATCACCTAGAGGGGGGGTGAATATGTGATAATGCTAATCAATGCGCAAATTTAAAATGAGATGATGCAACGATCACTCAAAGTAAGATTAGAAGCCGAGTACCCCGTGAAGGGCTCTGAACTCCTTCCTCGTGATTCCCCTAAATAAGAGTTTGAGGTGCACAATGCAATCTTATTGTGAGAGTATTGATCGACAATATAAGAATGAATGGAAAGCAAGTAAATAAAATAAGTAAACCAATCGCAAACACAGAGATTTGTTTTGAGGTTCGAGCACCAGCTCTACGTCCCCGCCTTCACCCAGAAGGATTTCTGATCCACTAGAACTTTCATAAAGGATTACAACCACTAGAGAGTACCCAACTCCTCAATCACACTCCTCTAGGAGCCACAAATACAATAATCACTTGGTGATCAAAAGACCACAAACTCTCTTTTAAAAAATTTTTCTTTACAAAACCCTAGAGAATAATATATAAGATTGAAGCTCAAGGTTTTGTAAGTGATATAAAAACAGAAGAGACATTTTAAGAACCAAAAATTTTCATAAAACTTTTGAAAATAATAACCCAAAACTTAAACAAAAGCTCTTTCTCAAGAAAACTCAAAACTTTTGATCTTTTAATTTGTTGTTGTGAAAACCTCTACCCTAATGACCCCTTTATATAGGATTTAGGAAGAGTAAACATAGAAAATTTTTACCTAAATAAAAGAGGAAGAAATTGACCCTCTAATACAGCTAATCATATTTTTTTAAACTTAAACACATTTTAAAAACATGTTAAAAATCAGCCTCCAGAAAATTAGCCATTACTGCAAATCTGGCAGATTGGTCAACTTTGAGCACATTTTTCAGGCTGTAAACGTCCGAATTCAGAATTAGGTATATAGGAATAATTTGTAGATCTTTAAGTCTTATTTTAATACAACTGAAATCAACTCAATATCAATTTTTAATATAAAGTTATCAATAAAACACTGACAGGTGTCAAATCAGAAATTGTAAGCTGTTTTTAGAACAAGAATAGAGTTCAACCCAATATTTGACATCTTTAAAATTTGAATCTGAAAATTATTATTGAATAAGAAATTTAGGACTGAAAATTAGCTTTGAAATTCAAGTTAAATCATGTTATTTGAATATAATAATAAAAAGTTATGAAAATAACTATAAAAGGGTGTCAAGCAGATCAGCAGAACTAAAACTGGTTCAAATCTAAAACTTGATATATGTACTTGAAATCCAAAACCGTTAAACCAAAAACCAAACGTATTGAATTTGTGTGTGTGTATTTGAGCTTTAAACGTATATACTATTCTTTAACAAACTAAAAATATAAAAACTTTATAGGAAGGTGTCTCTGAACCGCGTTGTCGAGCTAGAACCTCCTCTCCTATGAAAGAGTCCTCTTGTGCCATCAACCTTTCAATATGCTTTAAGCGCCAATAACCTTGCAACATGCTTAAAGCCATCAAGACTTGTACAAACCTGAAATTTATTCTAGAATGTTTATTAGTACTAAATAGCTTTTGTATGTTTTGTTATCATCAAAACTATATAAATGGAGAGTGTAACCTTTTGGGCCAACAAGTCCTCTTTCATGATGATGACTCAACAGAAGGAGACGTAGGGAGAGATTATTAGGTTAGACTTGGAGATCATTCTACCTGGAGATATTGGAAGACTCATGACCATGGTGACTTAACCATCTCTAATCGAGAAGATTAAGGAGGTTCAGAAGGAAGATCCTAAGTTGCAGAAGATCTGAGAAGAAGTGAAAGCCGGACTAAGGCAGGATATAGTCATCCATGCAGATGGTTCACTTCAGTTCAGAAGCAGACTCTGTGTACCATCTGGAAAGTTTGAAGGGAGTTACTCTCTGAAGCTCACATTTTCTCTTATTCAGTACACCCTGGGGGTACTAAAATGTACAGAGTCCTCAAGCAACACTTTTGGTGGCATGGGATGAAGAGAGAGATAGCTCAATTTGTAGCCCGTTGCCTTGTATGCCAACAAGTCAAGGCGGAACACCAGAGGACGGTCGGGCTGCTACAACCACTCCCTATTCCCGAATGGAAGTGGGAGAATATCACCATGGACTTTGTTGTAGGCCTGCTTAGGAGTCCAAGAGGGAACAATTCTATACGGGTGATCATGGACTGACTCACTAAGAGTGCTCACTTCATACCCTTCAGAGTCGAACAGTCCATAGAAGCACTGGCAGAGAAGTGCATGCAGGAAATAGTCAGACTGCATGGAGTCCCTGTTAGTATTATTTCAGATAGAGACACTAGATTTTTGTCGCGTTTCTGGGATAGTCTTCAGAGGAGCTTAGGCAGCAAGTTAAAGTTCAGCACGACATTCTGTCCTCAGACTGATAGCCAATCAGAAAGAACCATTCAGATTCTAGAGGATATGCTTAGAGCTTGTATACTGGAGTTTAAGGGATCATGGGATGACCATCTGTATTTAGTGGAGCTCTCCTACAACAACAGCTATCAGGTTATTATCCAGATGGCTCCATATGAGGCACTTTATGGGAGAAAGTGCAGATCTCCTGTGTGCTGGAATGACATTGGCGAAAGGAAGCTGCTCGACCCAGATCTGATTTTGCAAACAGTAGACAAGGGGGCAAACCATGTATTTCTTAAGATCTGACCAACTCGAGGGGCTATTAGGTTCGGCTGCAGTGGGAAGCTGAGTCCCAGGTACATTGGACCTTTTGATATCATAGAACGAGTCAGAGAAGTAGCCTACCAAGTAGCCTTACCTCCAGCACTAGATGGTGTTCATGACGTATTCCACATCTCTCAATTAAGAAAGTATGTCAAGAACGACCAACATATTCTGAATTATTCAGACCTGAGTTTGAGCCGTAATCTATCCTATGAGGCTCAGCCAATCCGTATCATCGACAAGAAGGAGAAAATTCTGAAGAACAAGACCATTCTCCTGGTACTGGTTTCTTGGGATCCAAACTCTCCCGAGGATTCCACCTAGGAATGGGAAGATGAGATCAGGACTAAATATTCTCTGGTAACTTATCTCACTTCTAGTTATCTATTCATCATCTTATACCTTAGAATACTCTTCTCCTTGTTTACTTTTGAATTTCAAGGACGAAATTCTTTTTATTAGGTGGGTTGGATTGTAACCCTCGGTTCCAGTCACAGTATTTTCTACTAGTAGTCGGTATGGTATAAATACCTGTTTTGGTAGTCTAACTAAGTCTACTTTAACTCTAATGAAATTTTCTAATATTTCAGATTTTTCTAAAAATTTTCTAAATTATTTGAAGATTCTCGAAATTCGTGACCCATCTATGTCGCTATACGACTTCTGAATTTTAATTTACAACCGGGGATGAATTTCATGAATCCAATTTATCATTAATGTTTAAAATAATATTTTGCTATTTTAAAGATTTTTAGGAATTTTTCCGAATTAAATAAGAATTTAATTGAGTTAAGAAAAGGAAAAAATAAAAATAAATATATAAATAAAAAATAAATAAATAAATATTAGAAAATAAAATTTTGAACCCCTAACCTCCTCATTTAAACCCGCAAGCTCCCACCACTATGCCACATTGGCGTGTGGTCTAATGACCCAAGCCTAATTATTTAAACCTCCCTTTAACTCCCCTCATCTTCTCCAACTTCTCCCACTCCCTCTAACTTCTCCCACACTTTCTCCCCCTTATTTTCACTCACCCAAACTGAACCTACTACTTTTTCCATATAGCCTAACTCTTAGCAGTGGCTTAGGGTTATGTGTGGTGCCTATAAAAGGGTATCTCACCATCTCAAGTCACGTGCAAAATCTAAACTTCTCTTCCATTTTTACTACACTCTCTCTTTCTCTTCCAAACTTAGTAAGATTTCGAAGTGCTAGACAAGAAGAAGAAGATTCAGACTGAAGGGAAGCGTTCCAGGTATTTTATTTTGCATTTTCATAGAATTTAATTCGTTGTGGCATTTCATCGAACACGTAGCACACATTACATTTTAGCTATAATTTCATCATGTAAAATGTATGCTAAAATCCTAATAAAAATATTTTGAGATATCTTAGATATATATCCAAATTATAGCAATTTCTATTATATTTTACAAAATTATTTTTATAGCAAAAAAAAGGAAGATTGTGTTGTGCACTGTGCACAGCACAGGGATCCATGCCAGGCCTGAGCTAGGCCCGGCCTGGGGTTGGTCGAGCCAGGCCGGCCCAGCCCGGCCTGGTCGGGCCATACCAGACCCGACTGGGTCTGTGCTGGGCATAGTCCCAGTCCGGCTCTGTGTTATACAGACCCGAGAGCCCGACCCAATTAAAAAAAAAGAAAAAGGAAAAAAAAAAGAAAGAAATGAAAAAGAAAAAGAAAATAAAAAAATATAATAAAATATGTAGAAATTTACTATAGTAATTTACTGTAGCAAACCCAAACCTAAACCCAACCCATTACTGTAGCAGACCCGTTACTGTAGTAAACAGACCCGTTAAGCTTTTTATTGATTTCTATTGATTTTTAGGTTTATTTTAATTCAGAAAATTATAGAAAATTCACAGTAAATTCCAGAAAATTCACAGAAAATCACAAACTAAATTTGGGACTCTGTAAAATTATTTTGAGTGAAATATTATTTAGAATAACATGAAATTATATATTCTTTATAATTATTATTTAATGATAATTTATTTAAAATGGTCAATAAATTCTAAATAGCACAAAAAATATAAAATTCATAATTCAGTAATATGTAAATATTATACAACAATTTATTAGTTTTTACATGTATTTTATTATGAAATTATATTTATAAATAGTTGCTAAAATTTAGAAGTTGAATTATTTTGAAATATTAACCAACCAAAATTATAATAAATAGTAAAAATTACTTTCTTATTTAACTTATCACTGAATAAGAACATGTCAAGTCTCTAATTAATTCACGTAATATTTAGGCCACGAATTTTACCCAGAGCCAGTTGCAGTCATGGGAATTCAGACAACGACATCAGGTAAGTACACATACTCTCTCCTCTGTATTTCTTTGTTAGTTTATAAATTACTTTCTGACCCCATATTCTTCCCTGATCTTGTGTATTGTACGACATGCATGTGAAAGCACAGCTAGAGGGGGGGTGAATAGGTGTAAGTGCTAATATAGAACTAAATGCAAAACTAAGTGCGCTAAATGCGGAAGCTTAAAACAAATCTTGCAACACACTTAATACAATCAACAAGTGTAGCCGAATTCCCCGTGAAGGGCTCTGGACTAACTCCTCTTGATTCCTCTAGATATGGGTTGAGGCGCTATGTGAAGCTCTTGTTGCTTAGGTACAAGTGAGGCACACAAACAACCAAGCATATACAAGATATGGCAATATGAATTATGCAAGGCACAACACAAGCAATGAATGATATGACAATATGAATGAATGATGCTTTGCACAATATAAAGAGAGAGAGGGTTAGAGAGACAATGGATCAAACGCAAAGGCCAAGATATGTTTCGAGGTTCGAGCACCTTGCTCTACATCCCCGCCTACACCACCGTGTAGGATTTCCAATCCACTATCTCCCACCGAGGGAACCTTCACCGAGAAGGATTTGTTACAACACTAGGAGTACCAAACTCCTCTCTCAAACAACCACCTCACAACCGAGGGGTAGGCCCGTAGCCAATACAACAACCAACACCTCTACCGAAGAGGGTTACAACCACCAAGCTCCACCTCACAATAGAGGGAGCAAAAACAACCAACTCCACCTCTTACTAGAGGGAGCAAACCACAATCCTCAACCTCTACCGAAGAGGGAGCAACCCAATCAAAGCAAGGGTTTTACAACAAGTGGTTACAAAGACCACAAACTCTCTTTCTTTTCTCTTTTCCACAAAAAACAAGATCCTAAATAGATTAGGATAGAAGATAGCTCAAGTGTGAAAAATTAGGTGTTTTTGGAAACAAGCAACAAAGAAAAACTACTTGGGAAATCTCTTGTATATGATAGAAATAAAAGATCAAATCAAATCCCAAAACCTAGTTTTCTTTGATTTTCCAAAAAAAACCCAAAACAATTCAAAGATAAATCTTTTTGGCACAAAAATCTTTTTAAAACTCTTTTAAAACAGTAGAGAAAGTCTGAAAATTTTGTCTCTAAAAACCTTAGCCAAAAACCCAAAGAGATGGGGTTTATATAGGTCCATCAGAAAACTAGCCGTTAGGCTGAGCTGGCAGCCTGATAGGCGACCGGTCGACCGCCCGGGTCGACGCCAACGGTCAGAAATGTGACCGTTGGGCAACTGCGGTCGACCGGCCCGGTCGACCCAAACAAACAGAGAGCAGAGCTCTCATCCCGGTCAACCGGCACGGTCGACCCAAACAAACAGAGAGCAGAGCTCTCAGTCCGGTTGACCCGTACGGTCGACCGTCCCATTGTCTGCCAAACGTGCATAGTTTTGTGCACGTCGGTCGACCGTCCCGGTCGACCGACTTCACCCAAGTCGACTAGGTCAGATTTAGTAGTCGACTGGTTGAAGCCTGGAACAGATTTCTGGGTCAGAAAAACTGGGAAAAATATTTTATAAAAAATCTTTTATCTTTTCTGAAAATCCCATAAAACTTGTTTTATCATTTTATACTGAACATAACCAAGTGATAAAAATTTCAAGACATATAACAATCATATCAATTCATTTTTGTGTCTTGCAAATTTATCAAAACCAAACACTTGTATTTTTATCAAACTTGATTTTTCCAAAACATGAATAGGATAGTCAAAATAAGTTTGTCTAGCAAGTTTAAAGCATGTATGTATATTTAGAACATATCTAATATACATAGGAATAAAGTAAACTTGTTTTGATCTATTATCCATGAAAACCAAATCAAAAACATAAATGTTGTGTGTGTTGTGCACTTGAGCATATCAACTATACTAAGCTTTACAAATGGATCTAAAACACACTATCTAAACTGGGATACCTAAGTCTTCTTGACGATCTTCTATCTTCAAGATGACTTTCTCCAAACTCTGTGATCCACCGAGTGCAAATGAAAGATCTTTAAGCTTTGGCACCGGAATCACCATGAAAAGCTTCTAAACTCCTTATTGAAGCTAATCACCAACTAATATCTTGGTTAATGATCTGAAACTTAAAATCGCAAGATTATTAGTAAACATAACTATATGAGTTAATCATCATCAAAACTAGGGTGGAAGGCTTTTGGGCCAACAATCTCCCCCTTTTTGATGATGACAAAACTCATGGAGTTATATATGCATGGATTAAAGTTAAGCTTCAAAGAAGCTCCCCCTTAACTCATGCATAGACAAATAAACATAATAAATATGCAATGAAGGCTCTTAAACATGAGTGCATAGATATGCATAAACAATAAAGGATCTAGATACCAAATGGAATGTTCAAAACAAAACATATTCTAGATACCAATTAACATTAAACTATATTAAACTTAATATATGCTAAAACACAAATATGCATATATATACTAAATCTTTCTCCCCTTTTTGTCAATCATCAACAAAGGGGTAAAAACAATCAAAACAATAAATACAATGAGGGGTAAATCATCTTTCTTCCCCTTTTTGTTAATCAAAACAATAAAAATAATGTTCTCCTCCTTTTTATCTAAAACAAAACAAGGTCAATAAGGGGTGACTTTAAAAACATGATATCAATTTGAAAATATGTCAATGAAGCATCTTGATACCAATTAAAAGTAAACATAGATCAATACAAATCTAAACTTTTGAATTTATATTCTTTAAAACAAAAATTTGAGATACCAATTTAAAACACAAGACATCTTGATATCAAAAGAGAGTGATAATTTTAAGTACAAGATATCAATTGAAACCTTTTATTTACTATCATAAAGCAAGAGAGTGGAATACAAATACCAATTGAAAAATGAAAAACGGATTTTCTCCCCCTTTATGAAATACCAACAAAACACATGCATAGGCTTGAAATAGGATATCAATTGAAAACTAAATCAATTGAAATAAAATATTCATTTAAACATTCAAGCTTAAGCATAAACAAAATTTGTGCAAATACATGTCTTGAGCACAAATAAAACATATATGTATGAGAATTAGATACCAATAGAAATTGATACCATTGAAAGTGAAGCATACATACATAAACAAATATATGAGTATACCAAAAAAAATGTCAAAATTGATACCAATTGAAAGAGTTCAATGATACCAATTGAATCAATAATAATCAAGTGTATATCTCATATAATCTACCACCCAATCATGGTTCAAGTTTTAAATGATTTTCACTTTAATGCATTCAAGAACATGATCTCCCTTCCAACCGCCCTTTAACGGTAGGGTTTTCAAAAATAGATTTAAAAATGTAGTTTTGTTTGAAAATCACTACCAAATTGAAGAATACGAACTAGTCAAAATGAAAAACTTGTTAACTAGTGTGAAATCCTTCAAGCAAGGAATAAAACAAATAGTTTTTCATAAAATAGGAAATCCACATGATAGTCAACACTCAAGTCATGAAGCATAAATATGACTCATGAAAACAAAACATGAGTAAATAATAAATGTGAGTGTACAAATAAAATGTGAAGATCATAATCATGAAAATATTCAATAAGCTCAATTATTCCTTTAAAACATGAAAACACGAAAATCATCAAAACTTATTTAATCTTCAAGGCATGTTATGTCTAATACAAACTAAAGAATACATACATATCCAAAACACAACGAGTCCGCAAATTATATGCATTAAGGCACGTGGCTCAAAAGGATAAACATGTATATCTAATAGTTTGGACAAGATAGACATATACATGAAGTTTAAACAAATAAACACGAAATCAAGAAAAACTAAATTTTCATTCAAACAAATTTCAATTCAAGGTATATGTATGAGTTGTCAAATAAGAAGTATACATACATATCCCTAAACACAATTGAGTTTATAAATAAAGATTTGCATGAAAGGGCAAATGACTCAAAGGGTATACATGTATATCTTAAAGTTTGGCAATACAAACATATACATGAAGTGAAACACACAATCATAAAACAAATCCAAAATTGAGAATACAAGTTAAATTTGTGAATCATCAAAACTAGATTATACTAACACATTTAATGGGAACAAATAAGCAATCAAACCCAATATATAGATTTATTTGTGGCCCACTATATGCAACAAGTATATACCTAGTCTTAATGAAAACTAACATTCAAACATATATTCAAGACATGAAGCATCAAAAACAAATATAAAAATCATCATGATAAAACTAAAACATGATTACTATGTAAATTCACATGTATTAAATTCATGATGTACATTATAGCTTAAACAAAAGTGAGAACACTAAGTATGATTCAATAAGCATGTGTGTCTCAAATACTATACATGTATGTTAAGGATCTAATAACATGGTATTTACGTACTAATCCATAGACATCAAAAACATGCTATAAACAATGAATATTAAAAGCATGAAAAAATAATAAATAGGAGTAAAGGATTGTTACCAAAACCGAAGAAGCAACTCTCTTTGTCTCCAAAACATGGTGTCCTCTCCACGAAATCTTCCCTTGAAAGTGATGTCATCCAATTGATTTCCTTTAAGTACGGAACGCATCCACTCCAAGGTGTCATCACTCTCACGTCATGTGAGAGCCCACACCTACATTAAAACAAAGGGGGGTGGTCTTTGGTACCCACATCTTATTGGGTCCAGGGGTTAGTCCCTTCTCTAACCCAAACAAAATTCTTTGCTAAATTTGAAGTATGTAGTATCATAGCAAAATTTAGCAAGGTGGCCCTTACGTCCACAAGTGTACAAGTGTACATATGAGCATACATAGTGTGATGGTGTCCGTGAGGAGCATGTGTATGCCGTGGAGTGTGTGCATGAATAGATGGAACTTGCTTCTTTCAAAACAAAGATTCAATGTGTGTATGCCCAACAACACATGGCTCAAAGTGGAGCCCAAACAATCTACACTCTTCTTAAGCAATGGATATATCATTGTTGATCAAAGAAGAAGTGTGGCATGCAATAGGTGAAGTGTGATATACTACCCTAGCATGGCAAACATGAGCATCAATCTTATTTTGCAAAACAATTTTTCTTTAAACAAATATCTAAATCCTTTGAAATAGAATCAATTTTTACTTTCAAAGAATTATTTTCTTTTACGACAAATTTAATTTTTGAAGACAAAATTTATTTTTCTTCAACACATTTTCACAATCATTATTGTTTTTCAAAAACTCATTTTCTTTAAGTGCAAGATCAAGTTGAGATTTTAATGAATCCCTCTCATTAGCAAATCTCCTCTTTCTCTTGCAAAACAAAATCAAGTCTAGCAATCAATTTTTATTTTCATTGTTAATGCTAGACTCTTCTTTTTAAAACATCAAATTTTTCAATAAGTTTTTCACACACAATAGAAAGTTCTTCATTTAAAGCATGAGCATCATAATCATCACATGAAGAACTAGAGCAATCATCACTATCTAAGTGGGGTTCCGAATGTACCTCAAGGGAGTCATTCCCTTGGACCATTAAGCATTGAGAATCGGATTCTCCACTAGACTCTTCTCTTGTGTTAATTGGCACTGAAGCTCGGAGGTGGTGGTTGTGTCAACTTGTGTCCACACTACAAAAGCGGAATCAAGATTAGAAACAAGCATAAGATAATCTTTGAAAGCGTGCTTCTAATAGCCTCAAGGGCTTGTGCATTGGCCCCTATATGATTGCGATCTCCAAGATAGCATTTCTTGGTGGCCGCAAGAAAGACATGCAAACCTAGGGTTTTTAGGTACATGGACATCTATACTTCATACAACAATGTTGGAAGGATCAAAAGCTAGGTGGGGGTCATGAAGTCCATGGTAAACTATATGAGTGTGCAAACAAACAAATGCAAACAAAATTAGCAATCAAATGGATCTCACTCTTAGGATGTTAAGCCTAAGTATCAGGAGCACTAGCTCTGATACCAATTGAAAGCACACCAGGGGGGGGTGGTGAATAGGTGTAAGTGCTAATCTAGAACTAAATGCAAAACTAAGTGCGCTAAATGCGGAAGCTTAAAACAAATCTTGCAACACACTTAATACAATCAACAGTGTAGCCGAATTCCCCGTGAAGGGCTCTGGACTAACTCCTCTTGATTCCCTAGATATGGGTTGAGGCGCTATGTGAAGCTCTTGTTGATTAGGTACAAGTGAGGCACACAAAACAACCAAGCATATACAAGATATGGCAATATGAATTATGCAAGGCACACACAAGCAATGAATGATATGACAATATGAATGAATGATGCTCTTGCACAATATAAAGAGAGAGAGGGTTGAGAGACAAGGATCAAACGCAAAGGCCAAGATAAGATGTTTTCGAGGTTCGAGCACCTTGCTCTACATCCCCGCCTACACCACCGTGTAGGATTTCCAATCCACTATCTCCCACCGAGGGAACCTCACCGAGAAGGATTTGTTACAACACTAGAGTACCAAACTCCTCTCTCAAACAACCACCTCACAACCGAGGGGTAGGCCCGTAGCCAATACAACAACCAACACCTCTACCGAAGAGGGTTACAACCACCAAGCTCCACCTCACAATAGAGGGAGCAAACAACAACCAAACCACCTCTCACTAGAGGGAGCAAACCAACATCCTCACCTCTACCGAAGAGGGAGCAACCCAATCAAAGCAAGGGTTTTACAACAAGTGGAACAAGACCACAAAAACTCTCTTTCTTTTCTCTTTTCCACAAAAAACAAGATCTAATAGATTGATAGAAGATAGCTCAAGTGTGAAAAATTAGGTGTTTTTGGAAACAAGCAACAAAGAAAAACTACTTGGGAATCCTCTATGTATATATAGAAATAAAGATCAAATCAAAATCCCAAAACCTAGTTTTCTTTGATTTTCCAAAAACCCAAAACAATTCAAAGATAAATCTTTTGGCCACAAAACTCTTTTTAAAACTCTTTTAAAACAGTAGAGAAGTCTGAAAAATTTTGTCTCTAAAAACCTTAGCCAAAACCCAAAGAGATGGGGTTTATATAGGCCCATCAGAGAAAACTAGCCGTTAGGCTGAGCTGGCAGCCTGACAGGCGAACCGGTCGACCGCCCGGGTCGACCGCCAACGGTCAGAAATGTGACCGTTGGGCAACTGCGCGTCGACCGACCCGGTCGACCAAACAAACAGAGAGCAGAGCTCTCATCCCGGTCGACCGGCACGGTCGACCCAAACAAACAGAGAGCAGAGCTCTCAGCCGGTCGACCCGTACGGTCGACCGTCCCCATTGTCTGCCAAACGTGCACAGTTTTGTGCACGTCGGTCGACCGCCGGTCGACCGACTTCACCCAAGTCGACTAGGTCAGATTTAGTAGTCGACTGGTTGAAGCCTGAACAGATTTCTGGGTCAGAAAAACTGGGAAAAAATATTTATAAAAAATCTTTTATCTTTTCTGAAAATCCCATAAAACTTTTTATCATTTATACTGAACATAACTAAGTGATAAAATTTCAAGACATATAACAATCATATCAATTCATTTTTGTGTCTTGCAAATTTTATCAAACCAAACACTTGTATTTTTATCAACTTGATTTTTCCAAAACATGAATAGGATAGTCAAAATAAGTTTGTCTAGCAAGTTTAAAGCATGTATGTATATCTAGGACATATCTATATACATAGGATAAAGTAACTTGTTTTGATCTATTATCCATGAAACAAACCAAATCAAAACATAAATCTTGTGTGTGTTGTGGCACTTGAGCATATCAAACTATACTACGCTTTACAAATGGATCTAAAACACACTATCTAAACTGGGATACCTAAGTCTTCTTGACGATTCTATCTTCAAGATGACTTGCTCCAAACTCCGTGATCCACCGAGTGCAAATGAAAGATCTTTAAGCTTTGGCACCGGAATCACCATGAAAAGCTTCTAAACTCCTTGTTGAAGCTAATCACCAACTAATATCTTGGTTAATGATCTGAAACTTAAAATCACAAGATTATTAGTAAACATAACTACATGAGTTAATCATCATCAAAACTAGGGTGGAAGGCCTTTGGGCCAACAGCATGCATAGGATGTTTGCTACATAAATGATCATTCAAGTATAACTTTAAATTAGTAAATATTGTACAAATTAAGTTGATGTCACCATATCTCATGATTACTATTTTCTGATTATGTCTACATCCTAATACACTAACCTCACTATACTATTATGCATTGTCACTTGATGTTGTCACCGTGTTCTATTTTCTCGAAATTTTGATATGTATTGTAATTACTTTTGAGACCGATACTTTTGATACTGATCCCTAATCCTGTCACACTGAGTCACACATTATCTTGCACTTATATGATTAATAAAATTAATCAAGTCGGGGTTACTAGGGGAGACTGTATGTAGGGAAAATCTAGGGAGGTGTGCTTTGAAGGGTGACCCCTTGTGGGTTTGGATGCCACACGTGATCTTATTATTTATGCGTGCTCCTGTTA